>JAYDZF010000021.1:12945690-12956030 GCA_034509105.1 Microcambeva barbata | reverse complement strand
TGTGTGTGTGTGTGTGTGTGTGTGTGTGTGTGTGTGTGTGTGTGTGTGTGTGTGTGTGTGTGTGTGTGTGTGTACGTGTACTCTGTAGGTAATGGGTATACAGGGGGGTGAAATTGTACACAAAGTGCTGAGTGCAGGTTTTCCTCCAGTTTTATTAGTTTGCAGAAGACGAGTAAAGGGGCGGGGTTATAGGGTGGGGTTAGTGGGTGTGGTTTTTGTAGGCCAATACCCAATCACTTAGCAGTGTTTGTGTGTGATTGACAGGCAAGTTAGTATTTAACACACCTGTACAGGGTGAAAGACAGGAAGAGCAGATTCATACAGGAGGTGAGTTTATACTTTTTATTTATATTAAGTATTTATTTTATATAAAATACTTTAAAAAGTAAAATAATGATGAAGATTTCGATGCTGTAATTGAAGAAGTAGATGATGAGATTTTCTTCTGCAGTAATCTGAATAATCTGGTGGGTTTAATCTTTACATTGTTCCTTTGTTTAAGCTTCTTAACACTGAGAGTTTAACGAGCCACATGGTGGCGTAAATACATCAATGTATATTTTTATATATCTGCATAAAACTCATTTTAGTTCAAGATTACTTGGTGTGTGACAAAAATAGTCAGAGTTGTTTTTTCTATTAACTAGAATAAAAATAAAATAAAAAAACACTGCTCATTTTTCTCAAACACACACCAAGGAATTATAAACTTAATTAAAATAATTGATCATTTTAAGTGCTTTCATATATATATATATATTTATTAGGCATTAGATGAAAAAGTTAGAGGTTTATGTTTTTTAAACATTAGCGTGAAGCTGAATCCAAACTTATGGAAATGTAAAGAAACAATGTCCTGCCTTTTTTTTGTGATGTGTGTAATTGTGTGTGTGTGTGTGTGTGTGTGTGTGTGTGTGTGTGTGTGTGTGTGTGTGTATGTTACAGTCATCATGGTGCTGAGGTTACTGTGTGTGTTGAGCTGTTTAGCGTTGCTGCTCTGTGAGTATCAAACGTTCTCATGATCAAATGAATCTCATTTTTTTTTACCAGTAGAAAACACACATTAAAGAATAATATACAATCATATAATAATCTGTCAATAATTAATAATAACATGTCTATTAATAATGGGTAATAATGATGTATGAATGTGTTCCACCACCTCTCAGCAGCTTGTTTTTAATCTAGGAAGAATTATTGTGAATGTTATTTTTTTAAGAGGAATCTGTTGTTCATACATGAAAAGAAATGAAATATGAAGGCAGTTTAAAGTTTGTTGAATGTTATTTAAAGGTTTGTTGAAGGTTGTTTAAATGTTCCTGTAGGTGGATATGAAGCCAAGTCTCTGTTAGATGTTGTTCAAGGGGAAGGTATAACACGTTTCTGGATGGATTTTCCTCTCTGGTGATCTTCGGGGGGTGTGGAGTGTTTTTCATGTTTGTTTCTCTGGTTGTGTATCAGATGCTGATGTGATTGTTAATGCTAAACAAGCCAGCGGTTTCCTGTCTCGTACCCGCCGGAACGCCGACTCACGCTGGTACCGGCAGAATCCAGACTTTCAGTCCTACTACAAATACTACAGCAGCATCGGCCACACAGAGGGGGTGAGGGTCCTTTCATCATATCCTAGTCCCAGCGCTCAACACTTATTTCCCTTGTGAGATTAGAACACACACACACACACACACACACACACGTATGACAGTGTAACACAGGGATACATGTGTGTCTCTTCAGGCTCGGTGGGTTTGAGTGACTCACACACCCATAACGGCTTATTAAAATGAATGATGTAAAATATTGATGTCCACATACTTTTGGCCTCACAGTAAATGTTAGGATTAATCTAACCTGATGATGATCCACTTCATGTTTGTTTTGTGTCATGCTGTGTGTAGCTCTATGAGATCGACCGGATCCGGATGCTCTATCAGAAGATGAGACAGTTGGAGCAGGTACAAGGTCCCGACGCCGCCCACTACCAGAACCACATGGGCATTCCCGGCCCGCCCAGATGTGACCCGGCTAAAGACAAGCACTGTAAACTCTCTCTGCCTCCTGCCTCTGTTAAGGGCCCTGCCCCACCCCCAACCCCTAGGCAAACCCCCGCCCCTCC
This sequence comes from Microcambeva barbata, assembly GCA_034509105.1. Lineage (NCBI taxonomy): Eukaryota > Metazoa > Chordata > Actinopteri > Siluriformes > Trichomycteridae > Microcambeva > Microcambeva barbata. Next base: position 12,953,914 of record JAYDZF010000021.1, on the reverse strand, counting down.
ATCTGCACCAGTGAAAGGCCCCGCCCCCTTGGTCCCCGCCCAAGCTGATGTTATTCATTTGTGTAACACCAGAGATCCTCTGTGTAAGCCGCACATCGTGTACCTGCCCACGGGGGCGGTGCCTGTGCTCTGTGATCCCCGCTACTACCCCGGCTGTAAACTACAAGCCCCGCCCCCTCCTCCACCTGTCTCAATCAAAGGCCCACCCCCTCCTCCACCTGTCTCAATCAAAGGTCCTGCTCCTCCCCCTTCTCCTGTAGTGTATAAGGGGATGGAGTACGATTGTGACCCCTACTGGGACCCAGACTGCCTGATCGACAACCCACCCCAACAATATAAGGGGAAAGCTCCGCCCCCAAAGCCTGAGCCTGAGGAAGATGAGGATGAGGAAGAGGAGGAGCCTGCTCCCCCTGCCCCCATCGCCAAGAAATCTGCTTATCCTTATTATGGCTCGCCGTATCCTTACGACTACCAATCAGAGCTGTACAACCCTGCCCGTTTCTCTTACCCCGCCCCCAACAAGTAACCCAACCTACTGAACAGTTAACCATCACACACACACACACACACACACACAACCAACTTCCCCCACAACACAGAACCGGATACTTTAATCTGGAACCAGTGACATCAAGACATCATCACCATGGCAACAAGTGTTTAAATATTATTATGAAAATAAATGAAAATAAAATACATAAACCTGAATCTGAGTCGAATGCTTCCTGAACTGTTATTGCTCAAATTATCGGTGTGTGTTGTTGGTTTTAATAGTTGAACAAAATGGTGGTGAGGAATTTTGCTCAGTTTTTTAAATCAACAATAAACAGAACCGGAGCTGTAAGTGGATCCCTGCAGTTACAGTCCTGAAGCTCCATCAGGAGAAATTAACCTGGGGAAGATCTACTGCAAGACTACCAGAACTGATGTGTGTGTGAGATGCTATTCATTTTGTCCTTCAAGTATTTAGTATAAAATCACTCAGACCAATAACACACACATAAATCAGAATCATATTTATTAACATTAATAATCAGAACAGATCACTGTGTGTGTGTGTGTGTGTGTGTGTGTGTTAGAAGAACAGTCCCCTCATGCGCCGGCCGATCCCTTGTCGGTCGTACAGAACATTAAACTTGTTGATGAACTGGTTCATGCTATTACAGGTCTTGGTGATGGTGCCGAGGTACGCCATCAAACCAACGTCATTACATTGCTGCGCACACACACACACACACACACACACACACACACACACACACACACACACACACACACACAGTGATTAGTTTGTTGGTAAAAGTGGAGTTAGATTATACAAAAAATGAATAAAGATACATAAGTGAGACGTAATTATTAATAATAATAAAATATTAATAATAAGATCAATGTACTCTATCACCACTGTGAGGGTGTGTGTGTGTGTGTGTGTAACTCACATCATAGAAGTCTGTTTTGAATTTGAGTGTGTTCAGCACAGGAAGTCGGTGACACAGAGCGTTGGCCTCCCGCAGGATCTCATGATTAAACGGAACTTCGCCTGCACACACACACGTTAAAGTAAGTTGCAGCTCTGATGTTTGAGTAATCATCAGAGTATGTTAGTGTGTGTGTGTCTCACCAGCTTCCACAGCTTTAACGTACTCCAGAATGATCTTCACTCGACTGTGCAGCATCTTTATAGCGCTGTGCTGAGCTATCAGGTGTTCAGCAACTGTAACACACACACACAGAGCCAATCATTCATCCACTGTAGGTAAATAAACCCCAGCAGCTCACATCAGTGTGTTGTGTGTGTGTGACCTGTGGAATTCTCTCCTGTTCCTGTAGAGGTCATGCGAGCGACGTGATCTACTCCAATTCTCTCCGCCTCTTCTGTTGCCAGGGTGTAGGGTAACTCTGCAAACAATACCGTCGCCTAGCAACAACACCATCACATGATCATTATATTCCTCAACATGCTCATCCACCTTAATAATATCCTCCTCACCTCTCCATTGATGATGTCAATCACTGACTCATACACACTGACAGGAAGCTGCAGAAAAACAAACCCACTTACTGTGACGTGTGTGTGTGTGTGTGTGTGTGTGTGTGAGAGAGAGAGTGAGAGAGAATGAGAGAGAGAGGGGGAGTGTATGTGAATGCATGTCTTACATCTGTGTGTTTGGTCATGGGGTTGAGTTTTAGGAAGAGTGGACTCTCAATGATCTCACACACCTGAAAAAAACACACACACACACACACACACACACACACACACACACACACACACACACACAGCCATGTCAATGCAGCACAGGAGATATTTGATGGTTTTACATATTTAATTGAAGCTCATTGCTCTGTCCACCTGTTTGTGAATGTGGATATCTGATTGGTCAGGAGCTCCGCCAGTGGTGTACCAGCCCAGGAACTCCATGTCCTTAAAGACCTGCTTAACTACAGAGAGAAGATAACCTTCACACGGAGCTCTTGTAAAACTTCAGAAATCCCACACACAACAGTCAGCATCAGATGGGTGTGTGTGTGTGTGTGTGTGTACTCACACTGTTCCTCTTTAGTATAGTAATACTCCTTGTCGATATGAATTCGATCATCCACAGTGTGGAACAGCAGCTCAAACGAGTTCATGACCTCAATATTCCTTCCTTCCTGTTTCCCTATCAGAGCTCCGATCACTGACACACACACACACACACACACACACACACACACAGAGCGAGAGAGTTACACTACTATATTAAAGTGTGTGTTTATTAAAGCTCTGATATTGTGAATTCTCACCCTGCATGGTTCGACCCTCCTGTGATCGGAGTCTGATCCAGTGATCTGAGATATTGAGGATCACCAGGGGATGCAGCGCGACTGATACACTCCCCGTTACACCTGAAGCCATAACACTGGGGCTCGCTACACACACACACACACACACACACACACACACACACACACACACACACACACACACACACACACCGAGAGAGAGGGGGAGAGAGAGTAAAACAAACTACAATCTAGATGCAATGAGTATATTCGTTAATGTAAACACTGCAATTCTCTGTCAAACCTACATCGATGTGGACCAATCAAAACTCAGTACTCAGATGAAAGGCAGACATTTAAGGACAACTGCCCAATCAGAAAGCTGCTGTAATCTACACGAACCAATTAGCGCAGAGTACCGTGTTGCTCTCAGACTAAAGCAGTAGAATTCATTGAGGTTGGTGTATTTGGGTAATCTAATAAATTCAGACCAAAAATACAGTCCCCGCAAAGATCAGATCATCAGACAGTTTATAAAAATGTATTAGTAGTTCAGCATAGCGCTATACAAACACAATTAATGAAGAAAATCTCACCCGCAGCGTCCACCTCCATCCCGCCTCCATTACTAGTCGCCATTTTCACTGATGACACAGCGCATGCGCAGTCAATAACAGGTTTTACTGCGTGCTAACAGAAGCATGCGCACTAATGCCAAGAAACGCTAGATGGAGCTATGTTAACGCCCCTGAGGTAAATAAAATATCTTATTCTCATTAGTCCTGCTATTATTATTACTATTATTATTTCTATAGTTTATGGTACTACACACATTTAAACAATATCAATGTTTACATTTTTAGTCCGGTAAAAATATAACAATATATTAAGTGATGATGATTGTTATGATGTTTATACTCATTATAATCACTGGTACAATAGCGTACCCTACTGTTTAGAGTTTAGTGTAACGCTTATTGTTTCAGATGTAAATAAAACACTACAGCTTTTTTAAAACTAAAACCTTTATTTCATAGTTTACACAAAATGTATGAAACCAAACCACTACATCCTCTAATTGATCTTATGAGCACCAGACCTAAAGATGAATAATTCGATTCTCAGGTGAGTGGTTGTTTGCTTTCATTAGTGTTTATTACTGGAACTCCTGTTAGAGACACCAGTCGAGACATGAAATTCTTCTCCTCTTTCTGAGAACACACACACACACACACACACACACTTGATGATTAGATCCTTTGTAAGATACACTGAGTGACTGACAATAACACAGACAGTTACTTTTAAAATACATTGTGTGTGTGCTCACCTGAAGCTCCTCTGTGATGGTGTGTATCATGTGTTGTATATCCACCCTCTCACCTCCACTCTCCTCTTCACAAGGAGAGAAAAACTTTCTCTTCTGCTCCTCGACCCTAAACGCACATTATTACACACCTGTGTGAGAGTGTGTGTTGGTGTTTGTGATGTATAAACGACGTATATAAGTAGATACAATGTGTATTTATGTGTTTGTACCTGTAGCAGAACTGAACTGACTGAGGTTTTCTGGCCCACAGGTTAAGTTCCTTCTGTAGAGCTTTAACACACTCTGCCCTCACCTTCTTTCTGTCTGTCTGCTCTGTAACACACACACACACACACACACACACACTGAATACTGGAGTTCACTCTATCTGCTGATTTATTAAGCATGGGACTGAAGTGTGATGGTGGTGTATAGAATTAAGGGCGGAGCTTCCATACGTTTGTGTTGTTGAAGTGGGTGATGCTGGGTTGCTGTGACGACAGTCTGAAGCTGAGTGTAGTAGTTGGTAATGAGAGTGGAAAGCAAATCAGGTGAAACACTCTCACATATCCTCTGCATCCACTGTTCCTACACACACAATACAAATATAAAAAATATATTTATCCTCTGTGTTAGTGTGTGTGTGTGTGTATTACTTTCTGTCCATCATCTGCTCTGTCATTATAAACTGGAATGGAAAGCCATCGCAGGTGAGTTCTGTAGGCAAGGGCGTGGCTGATCAGGGCCTGTGCGTGGCTTCGGAGGAGCTCAGAGGCGGCTTCAAGATCTGATAGGAGCTTCTGGTGCAGGACCTGTCCAATCACACGACAGAAGATAAGTGTGTGTGTGTGTGTGAGAGAGAGAGAGAGAGAGAGAGATAGACTGTGTGTGCATGTGTGTACCTCGGTGTGTGTTAGCGGTGTGATCATCTCTCTCAGCAGTGCGTAGTAGAAGTGTTGAGTGGTTAGGCAGCGCTGGAGCTCTGTCACTAGGAGGCGCTGTTTGTTCTCTATCCCTTCAGCACTGAGAGTAATGACAGCACAGCCAAGTGTTTCAGAGAATGATGGATTGTGGGTGTGGCTAAGTCTTTTTTAACTCCGCCCCTCCATATATTTGAATAATTTTCCAGGTACAGAAAATTATTCCTTTCTCACCTTTTCCTCAGGTCACGCTGCCTGGCAACTGCTGCCATAGTAACCCTCATGTTTTGGTGGCCTAGGTTATTAATTGCATTGGTAGCTAATGCCGCCTGTTGAGTCCACACCTTTAGGAACACAAACACATTATGCGCGCACACACACAAATGATACACACACACACACACACACACACACCTGTCTTTCATGCTGTAGTTGCTCTTTGAGCGTATGACACTGCTGGTGGGCGTGTTTCTCATCCTGCTGCATTTGATTGGACAATGTGAGGTCGATATTGTTCAGCAGGGTGTGGCAGTTCTGCTTTGAGAGGGCGGGGCTTCTTGTGAGCATGCTCAGTACACACTCTCTCCAGAAGGCTGTTACACTTTCCAAATAATCAGCAAACAACTTCTGAACACACACACACACGCACTGTATGTACTTAATAAATTCGTTAACTGATTCACTAATTCACACATTGATTGATCTATTCACATTTCAGATTAACACACGCACCTTCCACACATCACACACACTCTCAGACAGCCGTCTGTCCTGCTGCAGTTCCAGATCGTCTCTCTCACTCCACTGTTTCACCTGCAGCTCCGCCCACACCTGAGAAACACACTGTCATTAGATGGAGGTGCTAATGAACTGTGTTTAACAGAGCAATGAAATATGCAGTTACCATGGCGATCTGGTGAGCATTTTGTAAGTCATGTGACTGAGCCATGTCACTCTTCTCTTTATTGTGATTCTTCATCATCTTCCTCATCCTCACATTCCTCTTATGACCGTGCTCACTGATCACCTTCAGAGTGTGCTCTCTGATTTCTACATGCACACACAGTAGGACATTTACAACTGTGCATTGTAATTCAATTCTTTTGTGTGTGTGTGTGTGTGTGTGTGTGTACTACAGTGTTAGATGTTGTAGATGATCAGTGTTTGTGTGTGTGTGTGTGTGTATTACGGAGTGTTAGATGATGTAGATGATCACTCATGCCACTCTGTAGGTCGTTTATTAGTTTCTCCATCTGATCAAACTCCAGCTGTCCATCAGCCGTCAGCTCCTCCACTGATTGGCTGATCAGCTTTACTCTAAGCTCCGCCTCCTGTCTAAAAAGACTGGTTCTAATTCTGAGCCATCCAGATAGCTCTGCCCACCACTGCTGTCTATCATACAGAGTCTGTAGAAGAGAGAGAGGAAAAGGCGTGTCCAAGTTAAGGTTTAAGCTCTTATTGTGGGCGGGGTCGTTCTTACTTGTGTGATATTAGCTTGGATGTTGGTTAGATGGCTCTCCACTGATAGCAGGCACTGTTCGAGTGTACACATCACATCCTGTGAGATGACATTGGACCCGCCTCTACAGATATGCTGACCCAACCACTCCAGCTGTTTAGCAAAACACAGGACCTACACACACACACACACACACACATCATTCACAGGTTTCTGTGTGTGTGTGTGTGTGCGAGAGAGAGTCTGTGTGTGATTACTGAATGGAGTGTGTGTTCCAGTCTCTCTTGTGCTGCTCTCTCCAGCTCCTCTGTGCTGCAGGTGTGTGAGACATGCTCCATCCCTTCTGTAGATCTCAGCAGTTCAGGAGATGAAGAACTCAGCAGCTGCTCGACTTCCTGTACAGAGGGATGATGGGTAATCAGTAAACACACAGATAGATCAAAGATCTGCACTTGTGTCCTTTACACACACACACACACACACACAGTACTCACACACCTTCTCCTGTTGCTGTATTACTTGAGCATCTTTACTGAACAGAACTCCTACAATCTGGAGGAAAACCTAAAATACCACAGTAATCGACAATAAATAATGTGTGTGTGTGTGTGTGTGTGTGTGTGTGTGTATACATGTAAACCTACTTCTAATTTGTCCTGTTGTAACTGGGCAGCATGTCGATGGAGGTTCTCTAGTGTAACACAAATCATGCTGAGTCTGCTCTCTGGACTACACACACACACACAAACACTGAATTGATAGTGTGTTCACATGGTGTGTGTGTGTGTTTGTGAGAGAGAGAGACAGAGAGACATACTCAGTATAACAGAGTGTGTGAGCATAGTGCGACGCTCTTCTGAAGGTGAGGTTCAGGTGTACTTTGTGGGCGGAGCTAGAGGAGATGCTCTCACTGCTCTCGTCTTCATCCTCAGTCTGGCTCGACCAATCAGATGATGCAGAGTCATGAAGTGAAGGATTGGAAGCTCCATCTGCTAATGGCTAACATTCAGATAATAATCAGGCATTATCGATATTTGTATTGATTATATTTAGTGCACAATAATGTGAGCCAGTTTTACTAAATACATTACTTGTCTTATTTTCGCTAGGATTAAACATAAGCAATATTTATTTATATTTGATGTCATCCAGGAGCCGCTCCATCATAAGAGGAGTGTACCCTGGCATGACCTGGTCTGACTGGCAGACAAAGGTCCGGAGGCTCAGTTGTGTGTGACCCTCAGCAGATGAATCAGTAGGATCGTCTCACTCTGTATCTCTGGTTGATGGGATAAACAACTCGAGCCTTCAGTGCAAATGCAGTAACATCATCACTCAGCAGAGGGGGCTGTAGATCCTGCTCCAGGTCTGGTGGGGTCAACTGTCAACATCATCAAAGTTTGAGATATGAATATTAAACAAACCTCCAACTTTCAGTCTACATCCACATGAGACTCATGTACACTTCATATGATCTGTGTGTATGCATGTGTGTGTGTGTGTGTGTGTGTGTGTGTGTGTGTGCATACATTGTCAGGTGGTTCTCTGTTTTTGTTCCTTGCTTCATCATACGTTTCTTGTTCTCCATCACCCTCATCTACATCCATCAGGCTCCAGGGGTCATAATACCTAGACTAAACACACACAGTTGTCTGTTGAAGATGTGATAGTTGTAGTCTGATTTAGCTCTCTCTTTCTCTCTCTCTCTCTCTCTCTCTCTCTCTCTCTCTCTCTCTGTGTGTGTGTGTGTGTGTGTGTGTGTGTGTGTGT
>JAYDZF010000021.1:12618346-12628831 GCA_034509105.1 Microcambeva barbata | reverse complement strand
TTTTATCAACATCCGGACCGTGTTGCGTCAGCGTGAAGCTCCGCCCCCTGAGCTCGGGTCTCGTGACTGTAGCGCTCGGTTCATCTAACATGGATCCGGAACTTATCCGGTAATATTAGAAAAGCTGGAATTAATCGTGACGCTCGAGTGAATCCTCTCCAGAGAGAACATGTGGAGGATCCAGAGCCTGGTGGGCAGAGGTGAGTCCGAGTCCTGGCGTGACATTGTGGGTCTGAGGAACGTTTTTAACGAGCATGTTCGTGACGTCACAACTTCAGATATTATTATTATTATTATTATTATTATTATTATTATTATTACGCTGTTAAACAGATTCATGATAAACAACATGGTGAGTGTAAAGGTCAACTGTTCCCTTCAGTGAAAACGAAACTGTACGTTGGGTTTCTGACCACTGGGTGGTGCTGTGGAACATCCCTGGATGAACTCGTGCTGCGTTCCATCAAACATTTGGGATTTTTTATTTGGGAACCCTTCGTCCTAAATGTGACCACGATAGCATCAACATGAAGTCTTTGTTTACATCGTAGGTCGTAGTGCTTTAATATCGGGGTCCCCGGTGATCTATAAACGGGGTCCGGGTGGTGACTGCAGGTTCATATTAACGCCCCGACTCACGACACGCCCGTACCTGTAAGACGTCAGAGTGTCATCCCAGTCTCCACCACATGGTCTGTCGTGACGGTTGGACGTTCATGCAGCTCCTCTGAGTCCGTATCATCGGGTTTGGTGTTTGTTCCGGGTTTGTTTTCGTGCTGGTCAGTGACCCGTCGGCCTTATCGTTCCAGTTTGGAGCCGTTGCCATGGCAACAACTCCGCTCTGCGTCTGAGCAACGGCAGTCACGTGGAGGATGAGGTCATCAGCTCGACGACCAGGCTCTCCACCACCAGGTAATCCTACCACACCAGAGACGAGACGCTCATCAGCTGTTTTATTCACCCGGCTGCATGCTTTTGGACTGTGGGAGGAAACCCACGTGGACACCGGAGAACATGTAAAACTCCGCACGGAAAGGACCCGGACCGCCCCACCCGGGGATCGGACCCGGGAACCTTCTCGCCGTACAGAGCTACAGAGGGGTTACAGTCAGTGATTGTATACCCACTAAAGTGATCTGTGTGAACTGTTCTCAGATCTCAGAGAGGGGAGGATGGGGAGCAGAAGAAGGACCGAAGAACCGCCGAGTTTTACTCACCTGGGCTCACAAGATACACAGCGCTGGATGCAGTGGGATGGGTACGCACACACACACACACACACACACTGCTCTGTTCCTGTACGGTGTGTGTTTGATCCGTGTGTGTGTGTGTAGGGCGCGGCGGCGGTCCTGTTCATGCACCTCTGCAGGCGGATCCACTCTCAGTTCTCCTCCGACCAGACCCAGACCCAGCGCCGCCTCCCGGGGTCAGGCCTCGCCCGCAAATCCACCCACCGCATCCTGGTGGACCTGCGTGAGTCCCGGCGGCCGCGAACACGAAACGTTCTGACCCGGGGGGGCGGGGCTCACACCTGCTCTCTTCTTCAGTGTGCAGGCGGGACATCTTACCCGGCGGAGTGTGTGTGGCGGGGGCGCAGGGGGCGCTCACGAGTCCGGACGGCGGTGATGACAGTGGGAGCGGCGCACTGAGCACGACTGACCAGCAGGAGGAGCCGTCGAGCATCATCACAGGTTAATAAAAATACCTTTCCTGCACCTGTTAACATTCAGTCGTTGTATACCCACCGAGGTGCTCGTGTGTGCAGAGGAGACGACCGGAGAACCGAGTCTGGACGAGGCACAGCAGAACCTCACTGAGGTGGAGGCCAACAGCATTCCCATCATCCTCAACATCATGGGTATGGACATCATCAGGGAGCCGCGCTTGTGATCAGAAGGTCGTGGGTTCGATTCTCATAGCCGACATGTCACGACTTGAACAAGGCACCCGACCCACCGCTCCGGACGAGATGAGATGCCGCTGCTTTTGCTGTCCCGTCGTGTGTTTGACGTGTGTGTGTGCGTGTGTGTGTGTGTGTGTGTTGTAGGACTGGAAAGCGCTAAATCAGGTGATCATGAGGTCGCGTTTCAGTATTTTTGGGTCTCGGCTCAGCAGAACTACAGTAAAGCTCAGTTTAACGTGGGGGTGTGTTACGAGAAGGGTCACGGAGTCCAGAAAGACCTCGACAAGGCACGCACACACACACACACACACACCTCAGAGCACGGGGTCTTACATCCAACACAAACCCACAGGTACTGATCCAGATGTGTGTGTGTGTGTAGGCAATGCTGTATTACAGATGTGCAGCAGCTGCAGGTCACTCACAGGCTCAGTACCGCCGAGCGAGACTTCTCCTGAGCGCCCGGGCCGAGCAGAACCACGCCCACGCCGTCTCCCTGCTCCAGAGCGCCGCCGCCGCCGGTCTCACTCAGGTACTGTAGAGGGCACAGATGAAGGCTTTGATGTTGTGTAGTGTTGTTTATTGTGTGTTTCTCTGTCTCAGGCTCAGCTGTACCTCGGGGTCCTGTACTCTCGGGGTCCGGACCAGAACAAGCTCAAATCCCTTCACTACTTCAGACTGGCAGCAGAGGGCGGAGTGAGTCTGTCAGTACTGCACTACCTGTACTGACTTCTATATATAAAGTGTAATTAAAAAGAACAGCGAGTGAATAAAATAAAACTGCAGCTCACTGATGAGTCGTGCTAGTTTTGCGATCTGCTGCCCCCTGCTGTACTAACACTGTTATTTGATGTACTGCGAGGTGTCCTTTGCATTTTAACAGGCACTGAAATGAACACTTGTATAAGCTTGTAAGCCACGGTGGGACCAGATTATGACCAGCTGTAGTAATCAAGTTTACCTCATTTTGTGTTTTGGATTCATGCGGTGTGTGTGTGTGTGTGTGTGTGTAGGACAGTACTGGTCTGCTGTTCCTGGGTCAGTGCTATGAGAACGGGTTCGGAGTGACCCGGAGTTCTCAGACTGCTCTGAGCTACTATAAACAAGCGGCGGCTAAAGGGAACCGACGAGCCAAGAACACACTGAGAGACCTGCACAGCCGAGAGGGTAACACACACACACACACACACACACACACACTGGCACTGGACCCACCACAGCCCTGACCAGGGAATGACGTGTAATATAATCAGTAAAAATAAATCTCCCTTATTTCCCACAGTTCTGCGCTCCATCCAGTCCGCTCCCTGCCTCTCTGTCCTGGACCGCCGTCACCTGAGCGCCGCGGTTTCTCAGGTGTTCCAGGAGGCGGGGCCGAGGACCGAACGACAACCTGATTGGACGGCGCTGCCTCATTCGTGGAGCACCGGGTGTCTCGGAGCACCGCCTCTCATTTATGATCACGCCGTCAGCGCCGGGGTCAAAAACACGGGCTGGATTATAGGGGTGGGATAACACACACACACACACACACACACACATTAAAGTACTGTGTAAGCTAAAAAGAAGACAAATAAGCACACCAAAACAAACGCACTTGTAGTTTACGAGCTTATATGTTGCTGGAATGTTCTCAGACGATCAGGAAAGATTCACACGTTACGATTGGCTGAAATCTTCCTCGGTGTTCAGTTTTACTTTCTGTGTTTTTGTTGGTTTGATTTTTTTTATTTTGAGTGTATATTGTGTGTGTGTGTGTTGGGGGGGTTCTGTTTGTTTGGTGCATGTGGATGTCTGTAAGGTTGAATGTACAGTATATTAAATTTATATAGAATATCAGGAGTTTATTTTTATAAGCTTTTACCACGAGCCTGTCAGAATGAATTCAAATGATGAGAACCATGTTTAACCCTTTAACCGACCCCGTACTGTGTTATGGATTCCTGCTGCCTGTTAGAGGTGATGGAGAGAGCCAGAGGAAACAGAATGGTCCTCTTTAGGAATGAATCGTAAAGGTTAATATAATAAATAGGGATCAGGGAAACTGTTGAACCTTTGTTGGGGTAAAATGTTGATGAAGTATTTTGGTTCCCTCGACTTTGAATGTAAAGGATTTCAACACTATATGCTGTTACACGCACATGTTCATGTTTTAGAACCAATAAAGCATCTTTTGTATCTTGGTTCACTTTTAACTGAACTTTCTGTCGTGGTACAGATTACAATACTGTTGACAGGAATTCCAGCTGGGTTCTGTGGTCTTTCCTCAGCCAAGCAAGCTACACATTAGAATAGATTTCTCTTCTGTAATTAAGTATAAACGTTTATTAAAGGATGGAAAAAAATCGCTAAACTAGCCAGCGGACTGCACTCGCTGCGCATGCGCAGTCATAGATGAACTTCAGACACTCTTTTGACTGTAAAGTTTCAGTTCTTGCTTGTTGGACGAACAGAAGCTGATTTCTGTCACTGTTCTTAAAGTGATTGTGATAAATGTAATAATATCGATTATTAAAGAGAACGTGATGAGGGTTAAATCCGTTTCTGTGGCGACGCGAGTGGAAGACGATGATGTCATTCTCTCAGCTGTGCGCGAGCCCGGCGCTCTGTGCGCTGATTGGTCGGTGCGGGAGCGCGCAGGGAGAGCGCGCGCTCACGTCACGGTGCACCAACCGGGTCACAAGCAGCACAAATAAAAAATATAATAGATTTAATAATAATAATAATAATAGTACTTTGTGTTTATATAATGTGTTTCCTATTTCCAAGTACATAAATACATACATGCTCTCTGTCTGCATGGGTTTCCTCCGGGTACTCCGGTTTCAGGTTTTACTCCAGTCCAAAGACATGCTACCAGGTCGATTCGAAACACTGAATCACCTTGATCAGGATAAATGGTTAAAGAGAATGAACTGAACATATCAAATACAGTACATTAGGGGCACATATAAAAGTTAGAGAAGTTTTCATACACGCCCTTATAAACTCACAAATCTTTTATTTTTACTCAAATCACTTCGTTATTATAAAAGTTCCTTAGTTTTAATGAATGACACACATTTTGACTTCAGTATAAGACTAGTATAATCTTTCTGTATGGATCTTGTGGGTGTAAATCCAGAAATATTTTCAAATTGTACTTTTTAACCTTACACACGAGCACATGCTGAGGCACAAGCATCGTTTAGGATATGATAGGTGATTACTTTTATAAAAACTATACATTACCTGAAGGGTTCAGATGATGATGCGGTTGGTTGTGACGCAGTAAGAGGTGACGGCGTTTCTGATCTTTTTGGCTCACCACACAGCACAGAGCAGCAGTGAAGGAGGAGAGAACCTGATGGATGACTGATAACGGAGGAGAAGCGTTCATAACCCACATCCACACTGCAGCTGTGTCTGTCACAGCTTTATTATACACTGATACTGAAGTTCTCTCTCTGCTGAGCTCAGGTGAGTGTCTGGTGTCTTTACACGGGTGATGGAGGTGCATGAAGCGATGCCAGGCTGTGCCAGGAGGATGGGCAGTGCCCGGTGATTTACAACTCTGCACTGTGATGCGCTGTAACTTTCTACAGTGGGTGAGCTGTGTGATGATGATGACACCGTGGAAGGATTTGGGGGTAATCGTTTGGAATAAGGTGGTAATGCAGGGGCATTGGTGCAGGGGGAGCTGTTCTGGATTGGGAGTGTGTGGGTGTGTTTGTTTGAACTCAATTGCTGTGTCATGCTTTGGTGAGAAGTGCTACCGACAGGCCTGCAGTCTAATAGAACAGTGTGTGTGTGTGTGTGTGTGTGTGTGTGTGTGTGTCAGTCAAGTTCCAGCTGATGTGTGTGTAGACTGTGTGACTATGAGGAACATATGGACTGTTTACAACAACCTTGTTCTGCTGCATAATGCAAGATGTACAAGAGTTGATAGCAACTAATAATAATAATAATAATAATAATAATAATAATAATAATAATATAATAATAATAATAATAATAATAATAACAATAATAACAATAATAACAATAATAATAATAATAACAATAATAACAATAATAATAATAACAATAATAACAATAATAATAATAATAATAATAATAATAATAATAGGGCACGGTGGTTTAGTGTGTAGCACCGTCGCCTCACAGCGAGAAGGTTCTGGGTTCGATCCCCAGGTGGGGGCGATCTCGGTCCTTTCTGTGCGGAGTTTGCATGTTCTCCCCGTGTCTGCGTGGGTTTCCTCCGGGTACTCCGGTTTCCTCCCACAGTCCAAAGACGTGCTACCGGGTCGATCGGAGACACTGAATCGTCCTGTAGGTACCTGCGATGGACCGGCGCCTCATCCAGGATGTTACTGTGTGCCTTGCGCCCAATGAAGAGCTGTGGGTGGAGGTGACCAGTCAGGGGTTCATCCTGTACCTGACTGTGTGACCCCACCATCTGAGATCAGAGAAACCCGTGCAGGCACAGGGAGAACATGCAAACTCACGCTTGGTTTTATATGACTGAACCGGGGCCCGGGTGGATGGATTGTTTATGAGATGAAGAGAACACACACTTATAAATAAGTGTAAGCGTGTTTTAGACTCTTCGTGTGTGAGTCGTGTTCCGGCTTCACTCACAGGAAATGAAAGCTGATGCTCACAGATCAATGACGTCTGGATTCTTCTCGTCTTTCACATGTTCTTTCACTCGCCTGCTTCAGCACCACCAGTCGCGTTCAGTAGAAGTGTGTGTGATCTTTTTGAGAGGCTGATGCTGGTTGGTTGGGGTTAAGTTCGGGACTCAGTGAGTCCTTATGGTCCTCATGTATTCATCAAGCTCGCTTTCTGTGCAGGATCAGGAGCCGGCCTTCCCTAAACTTTCATCTGAAAGTGTTTGATTGGTTTTATATCATCACCCATGGTGCATCCACATGGTGGATACGTGTGTGTGTGTGTGTGTGTGTGTGTGTGTGTAGAAAGGTTCACTGCAGATATAACACTTTCTCATTAGATTGAAATGCTTGTCTGAGTTCAGATCTGCTGTTAACACACTTTTCCACCAGCATGGCCCACAGACGTGTGTGTGTGTGTGTGTGCGTGTGTTTGTGTCTTGAGGTCAGACATGTTTACATGTTTTTCGATGTTTGGCTTTAGGTGATGTGCTGACTTCACAGTCTGTGCGGAGCTACCTGAGCCCTTTTCTCCCACACACACACACACACACACACACACACACACACACACACACACACACATCATTAAGTTTTAAATCTGAATGGTTCTTATGACATCATCAGCTCAGGTGGTGCAGAGGTTTGACTCTTGATGACACCACTGATCTGGTCTCATCAGAGATTCGTTCTCCTCCCCGCTGCTGCTGCTGCAGTGACCCCTGCTGTCCCGTCAAGGTTCCACGCGAGCTTAAAGAGACTCTGTGTTGACGTCCTTCATGAATCCGGTCTTGAATCTGAGCGTTTGAGAGTTAAGTGGCAACCAGGCGACCCTGAGATGAGTCCAGGACCTTAACAAGGGCCTCATGACCGGAGCTTTCAGCCCTGAGAACCAAATCGAAAGGTTTTTAGTTCTAAACCTTTCAGAGTCGCTCATCACATCGCTTCCTCTCTCTGTCTTTTAGTCGAGGACGAGGATGTCGCTGCACAAACCCGCCCTCAGGCGCAGCGCTTCCGCCTTAGAATCCACCAATCGCAGCCGGACCCTGCTGACCCCGCCCACGTTTCTCAACCTCCGCTCTTCCCACAACAACCACCAGCTCGGGCGCGACGTCTCGAAGGAGGGCGTCTCCGGGGAGCCTCAGGACGCCCCCCAGCTGGCCAAGAACCGCCACAAGTACGCGCTGACCAATCTGCAGAACGCCATGGGACTGGACGAGAGCCCCGCCCAGGCTCGGACTAAACCCGCCCCCACTAAGTCCGCCTCCTCCTCCTCTCTGTACCTGTATTCTCTGTCTCTGTCCTCGTCCAACCCCAAACTGGCCAAAAACGGCACCAACCTCCAGCTGAAGGAGACGCAGCTCGACACCAACCGCAATGACATCACCACCACCACCAGGGGGCGCGATTGGCCCGCCAAAGACGACGAGAAGAACCTGCCCTTCCGACGGCGCACCAAAAGCTTCCTGGAGTATCACCGCGAGGAAGAGGAGGAGGAGTCGCCCGACAAAGAGGCGGAGCTGAAGACTCCAGGTGAGGAGAAGCCACGCCTCCACAACCTCGAGCACCAGAACTGGGCCAATGAAAATCGCGTGGAGCCCCATCTCACGCTGCCTCAGAATCACCTCCTCCTGCTCGCCCACGAGGACGAGCACCAGAGTCCCGTCCACACCCACCTGAGCCCCGCCCACACCCACCCCGACCAGGTGAGGAGACCCAAAGAGGATGGGGGCGAGGACGAGGCACAAGGAGGCGACATCAAAGCTAAATCGTCCCTCCAAGCTCAGGAGGCTCCGCCCACTTCCCTGCTCGTGGCTCGATCTCTCGTCCCGCCCTCGTACCTGCCGGTAGCTCCGCCTACTGTGGGCGAGGAAAAACAGGTGAAGGAGGAGGAGGAGGACGATGAAGACTCAAGCTGGACCACTCTGTCTCAGGAGAGTCCGTCCATAGAGACACCACAGGAGACAGGTGAGAGCACCTGAGCCAAAAGTATGTGGACACCTTCCTTATTTGGTTTTTGACACCACGCTGTGCGTGTGTGTGTGTATTTCAGGTCCATACTGTGACTCGGTGCTGCCCTCTGGCTGTCCGGAGGAGGGTGATGGAGCGTCTGATAGCTATTTCTGGAGCGGCCAACAGGAACGAGGTGTAACTGATATCACACACCACCAGGAAGAGACGAGCTCACTGTGTGTGTCCTCAGCTAAAGCACAGAGTGAGGTACACACACACACACACACACACATAATACACACTCATAATACACACACACACATATAATACACACACACACTCACACATAACACACATAAAACCACTCACACACACATAATACACACTCATAATACACACACACACACACACACACACACACACACACATAACACACATAAAACCACTCACACACACACACACACATATATACTACACACTCATAATACACACACACACACACACACACACACACACACACACACATATAATACACACTCATAATACACACACACACACTCACACACAACACACATAAAACCACTCACACACACATAATACATACACACACACACACATAATACATACACACACACAATACACACACACACACACATATAATACACACTCATAATACACACACACACACTCACACATAACACACATAAAACCACTCACACACACATAATACACACTCATAATACACACACACACACAACACACACTCATAATACACACACACACACTCACACATAACACACATAAAACCACTCACACACACACATATACTACACACTCATAATACCCAGAGCCACATATCACACACACACACACACTCATCTGTTTCTTCTCTCAGCGTATCTTCATTCAGCTCTGATCATGAGATGATTTATGATCCTGTGATCTTCCTTTCATCCAGATGTTCATTCACACTGATGTTCTTTAATGGACGGACTGAAGCACTTTAGCTGAAAGCATCATCCATGGTCTCACCAAATCAATAACCTGCTTAAACACACACACACACACACACACACACTTTCCTCAGCTCCATTCACAAATACACACTTGATGGGCGTGGTTTCCCAGAGCTGCTCGGGCGGGGCAGCTGCAGAATTCTTATTAATAAATGATAAATGATGCAACACCGGTCAGGTCCGTTCACAAGTGTCGAACCCAGACACACACACACACAGACACACACACACACACGCACACACACACACACACGCACACACACACACACACACACATAACACTACTGTCACAACAGCCTGACTAAAAACACTTTATTCTTTGTAAAGTATTGTTTTCTTAATTGTGTGTGTGTGTGTGTGTGTGTGTGTGTGTGTGTGTGTAGAGGCCCAGCAGCATCGTTTCAGACAGTTCTGTGGAGCGTGTGCCTTCATCAGCGGCCTCCTCACCTTCCTCATCCTCAATCTGCTGTGAAGTGACCACAAGCAGCTTCTTCAATAACAACTACCTGGTACTACACACACACACACACACACACACACACACACACACACACACACACACACACACACAGCCGGAGTGGTGCAGCAGTGCATTAGATTGCAGGGTCCAGGGTTCTAATCCTCAGATCACTGATTCTGATTCCTGAAGCATTCTCCTGTACAGGACCTAAAAGAGACCGCCGTCCCCGCTGACTCCAGGCAGAAAGACGAACGGAGAGAGAGGGGCGGAGCTGGAGCCCGCTGCATGCCATACAGCTACGTAAACTTGAGGTACACAAACACCCCCCCCACACACACACACACACACACAAAGATACAGACATTATCAAATGAACACACACACACACACACACACACACAAAGATACAGACATTATCAAATGAACACACACACACACACAAAGATACAGACATTATCAAATGAACACACACACACACACACACACACACAAAGATACAGA
>JAYDZF010000021.1:12583353-12584821 GCA_034509105.1 Microcambeva barbata | reverse complement strand
GCTCGTTACAGGACAATATAAACTCGCTGGAAGGTTATAACCCCAGGTTCTGGAGTCGTTTACTTCCCCCCCCCCCTCCCCCAGCAAACCTCCCCCTTCGCCCCCCCCCTTCTCGCGACCCTAGCACACTATAAGCTAAAACTCTTAACTCACATTTCAGATATTTGATAAAAAGCTTAAATATTTGTGATTATTTGTGTTTATCTTTGACTGGATGTTCATTGTTTATTGACCCTGACGGTGGAGGGTCGTGACTAACACACGCCTCCTCCGACACAAGTGCGGCACCGATCGCTTCTTTTAACCTGTACCAGCTGTAGATCTATTCATCCAGCAGAGGGCGTAGCTAGCGAGTCGTGCTAGCATGTTTTAGTGCCGCTCGTCCATGCTCAAGTGCAGGTTCATCGTAAATGTAATTTAAGCACACAGGGGATGAGAGGTGTAATTACAGCGTCAGGATGGAGGACTGAAGGTCAATAAACACAAAGCTTGAACATGTGTGTGGTGGTTTTATTAGTGCACTGATGTGAGGCCCACACACAGGCAGGTCAGTCGTACAGTAGGGTCATTCAATTGTTCCAATCATTACAGGATGGTTAAATACACTTTACCCATGATGCATCACCTCACGTACACGTGTAGAGGCAGCCATACTTACAGCATCATTTCATTATAAATGCATCATTGCATCTTTGGTGCCCTGTGAAGGATCGGTACCCGTCTGTGGTCCTCAAAACTTTCTTGTTCCCATCACTGCTCCCGTTAGGGTTTGCCACAATGGATCATGATCCACACAGTTTTTGTTGTTGGCCTTCCTGAGACAACCCTACCTTTTTATCCGGGCCTGTGATCGGCACAACAATGCTAATGGTTGATGCATCCTGGTGGCTAGGTACCTATAGGACATTTCATTTTTGGTTTCCCCCTTGAAAACAAATGCACAGTAGAGCTTGATATTTTTTGTTACATTTCTTAAACGTATTAAAATAAAAACATAATCACATAAATTACAGAGTCGAAGTGTTATAGCATGTCCTTATAAAATGTCTTTATTTTTAAAGAACATTACACAGTAAGGTTCTTTCAGTCACCACGCTCTCTGTTCTAATGCATATTATCTAAATATGAATACTTTTTAGAGACTTTGAAACTTTTATTGCTGTAACAGTAAATACACACAAAACCTCAAGAAGTCCAACAAATCCCTCACAACAAAACAAACCGAGAACAGGTAGTTTTTAAATAATCTCTCCACCCGTTTTCGACGCTGTAAAAACGACCAAGTATTAGCCAATCATAACGCAGGTGGTGTAGGGCAACTATCCAATCAGAAACCAGGAGGCGGGATTAATTGCTACGAAAGAAAAATAAGGCGGAACTAGCGAGCGCAGACTAGCTGGCGGAGAACACAATGGATTAATGTATAGCGTTTATGTGAGTACACTTTTATTTCTGTGAAGTTTTATGC
>JAYDZF010000021.1:12570853-12578353 GCA_034509105.1 Microcambeva barbata | reverse complement strand
CCCTTTCTCTATTTAAATACCCACACCACCTCTCAGCTTCTCACCTTCAGCTCCACCGCAGGATCGAGTGTGTGTCCACAGACTGGGATGATGAAGGCTCTGCTCATCTTCCTCATCCTCGGCGATTTGTTGTCGGATTCAGGCATCATGGCGAAGACTCAGGAGTTCTTCATCGGTGCGGTGGAGATCAAATGGGACTACCTGAACCCTGCCAACCTGGAGCCTGCTTCTTCTGAGAGGTACACACACACACACACACACACACTGGATTAAGTTGTCTCCCCAGGAATATTGAGATTTGAAGCAATATTACACACGCCACCACCACAGTGGTTCAGGTTCGAATCTCATTGATGCTGTCAGCCGACCAGGTGACCCATTACTATAAATGTCTCCTCTATCCTCAGTTTAATGGTCAGGCGTACATTTTAAACATCACACATGAACCATGTTGTCGCTCTGGTTATCGGTTCGGTTGTAAGATGGACGCAGTGTGTAAATGGTGTATATATATTTTTTTATTTCTCTACAGACGACTTTATTCTCAGAGATACGTTAAGTCCGTCTACACTGAATTTACAGACTCTACGTTTAGTGTCCAGAAAACGAAGCCTCCGTGGGCCGGTGAGTTTAGTTTATTCATCCTCATGTATTTACGTTTAGTAAAATATTTCGTATTTGATGGTATATGATGCTATTTGAGAGTGTAGAATGATGTGTGATGGTGTGTGATGGTGTATTTGATTGTGTACGATGATGGTCGATGGTCGGTGTTTTTTTTTTCAGGGATCCAGGGTCCCACCATCAGGACGATGGTGAACGACCGCGTGGTCGTCCATTTTAAGAACTTTGCTTCTCAGCCTCTGAGCATTTCCCCGATCGGCGTCCCCTACTGGAAACAGTCTGAAGGTACCGTTCTCCTGGGTGAATCTCTAAAGCTTCTGTATGGATGAAGCGGAACGTTGAGATGTTGAACAGGTTCTCCGTGCAGGTGCTGGTTATGAGGACTCGACCTCTCTGCAGGAGCGTGGGGACGACGCCGTGCAGCCGGGCGGTTATTATAAATACGTCTGGGACATTCACCCCAACAGTGGACCCGCCGCCACCGACCCCGAGTGCCTGACGTACTCGTACTCGTCCCAGGTGGACATCGTACGAGATTTTAATTCTGGACTCATCGGGGCTCTGCTGATCTGCAAATCAGGTCCGAACAGACTCCGAGTGAAGGGCTGATCTACCTGTCTCTCTATCTACCTATCTATCTATATATAATCTACCTGTCTACCTATCTATCTATATATAAACTCTCTATCTACCTATCTATCTATATATAATCTCTCTATCTATCTATCTATATATATATATATATATATAATCTATCTATCTATCTATCTATCTATCTATCTATCTATCTATATATAATCTACCTGTCTACCTATCTATCTATATATAATCTATCTATCTATCTATCTATCTATCTATATATAATCTCTCTATCTATATATAATCTGTCTATATATCTATCTATATATAATCTCTCTATCTACCTATCTATCTATATATAAGCATTGAGGGTTGAGCATTGAGGGTTAAGGGCCTCGCTCAAGGGCCCAAAAGCAGCAATCTGGCAGTGGTGAGGTTTTAGAACCGGTTATCTTCAGATTACTAGTTCTGTACCCTAACCACTAGACTACTGCTGGCCTATAAGAAAATAAAATATATTAAAAAATCTATATATAAAAATATATTATAAAACATTGATAACGATTGATTAAATCTCTTGAAGGGGCGTCCCAATAGTTTTGTCCTTTAAGATCTTTTGTTTAAGTTCATTTCTCTGGTGTGCAGGAGCTCTGACGGAGGAACGTGGGAGGAAGGTTCCGGAGTTTGTGCTTCTGTTCGCCGTCTTCGATGAGAGCAAGAGCTGGTACAAGGAGACCCGAAAACCATCAGAGCAGCAGAGGTTTCACACCATCAACGGATACGCCAACTCCACCCTGCCAGGTCAGGGTTCACCTCTTCCTCACGCTGAGCACACAATGGTCCACATTCATCCAAAACAAACATCTCAAGTGCTCTAACGTCAAACCTCGCAGGTCTGAAGCTCTGTCTGACCACGCCCCAGGTCTCCTGGCACCTGATCGGTCTGGGTTCGAGTCCGGAGATCCACACCATTCGGTTCCAGGATCACACTGTGAAGGTCATGAACCACAGACAGGTCATCGTGGAGATCACACCCATGACCTTCACCACGGCCCTGATGAAGCCCTACGCCGTGGGCAGGTTCCTGATCTCCTGTGGAATCCACTCACACCGGCAAGGTGAGTCACGTCAGCGGTCCAGGCGATGGCAGCGCGAAGATGTCGGAGGTTCTCACGCCTCAAGCGTACACGTTTATAAATGTACAGAGTTAAAAAGAATCCAGATATAAGAGGACCATCATAGCCACTCCGGAGCAGTTCTGACTACGCTGGCATCGCTGGGTTGGATTGAGCCTGGCATCACGGTTTGAGGAGAAAAGCAGGTGAGAAAGAAACCGTGATGAGTAGAAACACGTCCACCTGGGGCGAAAAGTCAGCTGACACGTCACGTGACTCAAACACACACATTACCCCCGTATGCTGAATCCATGTTCTTAAAATGCCCCCTCACACCTCCCGGCCGGGTTCTAACGCTCCTCTGGTGTCCCCTCTCAGCCGGCATGAGCGCCCTCTTCAGTGTGGAGAACTGCGCCCAATCCAACGAGCTCCCAGAGAAGAGGAACCTTCAGCCCGCCGAGGGTGGTGAGGACGAGGAGGACGGCGAGGACTACCAGAGCGACGACTTCATCTCTATCGTGCTGAGACCCAACGGGCCACCGTCCGTTCTGAGGTCCAGCGGGAGAGGGGCGCCCAAAATCTGGGTCCATTACATCGCCGCAGAGGAGATCACGTGGAACTACAACCCTCAGGGTGACCGGTAAGAAAATAAAACCAGAAACGAGTGTTCCTGACCAGGTGCAACAGACGATTCCTCAGACAAATCTGAACAAATGATTCTTGGTATGAATCCAAACAAACAAGCATTTTCTTAAACGAATCCAAAAGAAACAACCGATTCCTCAAATCGGAACAAAAAATGATTCATCGAACGAATCTGAACAAATGATTCCTTGCAAGAGTCAGAACAAACAAATGATTCCTCAACAAATCAAACAAACGATTCCTTAAATGAATCCGAACGAATGAATCCTCATTCTAATCTGGACATAGACTCAGAAATTGTGTGTGTGTGTGTGTGTGTGTGTGTGTGTGTGTGTGTGTGTGCAGGAACCAGCAGCAGCGTGGTGGTCAGGTTTATAAGAAGGTGGCGTACGTGGAATACACAGACCAGACGTTCACCGTGAAGAAGAGCCAGAGCAGCTCACTGATTGGCCCAGAGCTCAGGGGCGAGGTCAACGACCAGTTCCAGGTACGAGAAGCTTCAGTCGTCCATCATTGGTGATTTACATGGGCGTGGTCCTGATGCTCAGACGTCTCCTGATACCCCTACAGATCGTTTTTAAGAACATGGCCGGTCGACCGTTCAACATCTACCCCAGCGGACTCGCCAGCGTGCAGCCGCTAAAGAAGACAGGTAAGACCCGCCTCGTTACCTCAGGTGTGAGTGGATCAACAACATTTCATCTTCATATAGATCCTAATGTGATCCATCCCAGTGTGATGCCCATGATGGAGAAACCTAATAAACGTGGGTTTCGACCAGACGTCCTCATTCTGTCTCTTTGTGTTTGGGACGTGAAGAGAAGCAGTTGGACCTGCGCTCTCTGGCGGTTCCTCCGGGGGAGATCATGATGTACCTGTGGAAGGTGACCCCGGACGACGCCCCCACCGAGGCGGACCCGCGCTGTCTGACCCGCCTGTACCACGGCACGCTGGATCCGGAGCGGGACACGGCGTCGGGACTGGTGGGACCGCTCATCATCTGTAAATCCCAGACCCTGGACAAGCGAGGAAAAGTGGTAGGTCCTACAGATCTCATGGATGGATGAATGATTATATGGATGATTGCTGAGTGGGTTATCATTTCACTATTCGACCTTTTCTTTTTTTCAGGTGATGTCGGACAGAGAGAAGCACCTCATGTTCTCGGTCTTTGATGAGAATAAGAGTTGGTACGTCGAGGAGAACCTGAAGAAGCTCCGCAGGGATTCTCCAGACTCCAACGTCATGTACAGTGAGTATGGCTCCTCTGGATCTTCTGTGATGGGACGTCTCTGGATCGTGACGACTCTCTCTCTCTCGTAGGCGTGAACGGTCTGATGAACAACAGTCTGCAGTTTAAGATGTGTGTCGGCGACGTGATGCTCTGGCACGTGGCCAACGTGGGCATGCGGAGCGACTTCCTGTCGGTCTATTTCACAGGAAACCCGTTCGAGAAGGACAAGAGCTACGGCACGGTCCTGACGCTGTTCCCCATGACGGGAGACACCGTCACCACCGAGATGGAGACTGAGGGTGAGAATCAGGCCATGTGGGTGTCGGGGGCAGAAACCAGAGCTTCCATCGGAAAGAGAGCCGGGCATGATGAGGTCACCTGGTGGCTTCACCTGTCATGGAGGAAGCACGTGCTAGCCCTGACCGTCCGTTTGGAAATAAGTCGTCTGAGGAACTTCTTACAAGAGCTTCATACAGTTGGAGCAATTGAGAATTGAGAAACACCTTGCTCAAGGGTGCAGCAGTGGAAACTTGTCGATAGTGGGGCTTGAACCAACAACCTTATGAGTATTATTACCCTAACCCCTGAGCTACCACTTGCCACTGTAGAGAGTGTATCTGTGTCAAGCGAATGCTGGGTACTGATGGGTCAGGTCAATCCAGAGCTGCTGATTTGGGTTGAGGTCTTTGTAAAGCTCGCTTTGTGCTGGAGCAGGATAGGGCCCTCCCTAAACTGTTGAGGCATATCATTTTTTATAAACGATTTATAACGCAGGCGGCTGAAAGACATGAACTAAATAATTATACATGGCGTCCCAATACTTTTGTCTCTTGCTTTGAACTCTTTAACCTGAATAGTTTCTCGTTCGCAGGTGAGTGGGAGATCAGCGCCTTCGACCCCGCCCTGAAGAGGCGTGGCATGAGCGTGCGCTACTCCGTCTTCAACTGCGAGCGAGTGCTCCCCCTGGCGGACAGCGAGGACTACGAGTACGACTTCGAGGACTACGTGGAGAGGAACTTCCCCGGGGCACGTGGCTTCGGGGAGAAGAACCGGACCGTCGCCGTCCGAGTCTGCAAGAGACTGACGAGCAACCAGACCCGGAGCGGGTCGGAACCGGAGGAGGGGAAGAACAGGGTGGTGTGCAGGAGACAACTCGTCCCGGTGGAGGACGCCAAGGACCTGACCAGACTGACGCAGGGTGGGATTCCTCAAGACGTTCTGGACCAACTGGATGACGACATGAGTACGAATGCGCTGAATCGGCGAAGAAGGGGAACCGAGGAACCGAATTCCACCCAAAGCGACCCAAGTGTTGAGACGAGGACGGGGACACAAGACGAGAAGGTTGAGGAAACGCCGAAGAACATGAACGCTGACGGATCTGGAAACGTGTTCCCTGACCCGTTTAGGAGATTCATCCACAGGCCGAGCCTCAGCGAAGCTCTGAACCTCACGATCAAGGACGATCCCAAACCGAACGGGACAAACCGGGTTCAGAGGAACACATGGGACGCTGATCAATTTGGAAAACCAAACTCTCATCCGAGTGACAACGAGATCCTTCCGGAACCCCAAGATCCTCGCAGGTGCACCCAGAAAGGTCACGAGTCCCAGCATTCCCAGTCGAACCCCTCACATAACCAGTCGCTCCCCCTGAAGCCCGGCTCGGGCGACTACGACGATTACGAGGACGAAGCCAACGTGACCGTGACCCCGAGCTTCGACCCCGGCGACAGTCCCGACATCAGGTCGTCCGAATCCCAGTTTCGGAGCTATTACATCGCCGCGGAGGAAGTCACGTGGGATTACGGGATCGAAAAACCACCCCAGCTGATCAACTCCAGGTAGAACAGAACTCACACCTGGACCACAATACGACTTGAGGGGACCTGAGGAGGAACCGCTGATGTTCTTCTGGTTTTGTGTCTCACAGGGAGATGAGGAGAGGAGGGAGGAAGTATTTCCCAGCCTACAGGAAGGTGGTGTACCGTGCGTACCACGATAAAGAGTTCCGGAATCCGGTAAAACGTGGAGAGCTGGACGAACACCTCGGCATCATGGGTCCCATCCTTAAGGCTGAGGTCAACGACGTCCTCACTGTAAGTCGGTCGAGATCTTGGGCCCTCAGATCCCAGTCTCATCCTCTGTGGGTCTGTCTGGGGGGTAGATCGGCCTGATGGGAGTGAGTAGTGCTCAAGACGTTCTCATGGTGCTCTACTTTCCTGTTACAGGTGGTCTTTAAGAACCTGGCGACCAGGCCGTATTCCCTGCATCTGCACGGCGTGTACGACCGGACCATGGAGAGCTCGGCATCGCAGGCTGAGGATCTGGAGAATCCTGAGGGGCCCGGAGATCCCGTGCTACCCGGGCAGGAGAGGGTCTACAACTGGAGGATCACGAAAAGACAGGGGCCGTCGTCCAAAGACTTCGACTGCAAAGCCGGCACCTACTACTCCACCGTCAACATGGTGAGGAGGTTCTTACATGGTGGTTCTTACTCTCTGGATGCCCCAGCATGACCCGATCGCTGGAGTCATTAGACAATGTTTGAAAAAACTATTTGAAGGAATCAGGACTCAAACAGTGACGTTATTCTACCTGTGTGTTTTAGGAGAAGGACATTAACTCGGGTCTGATCGGCCCGTTGCTGATCTGTCGTCCCGGGACTCTCCGACCTCGTTTTCTCCTTCAGCCCGGAGTTCAGGACCTCTTCCTCCTCTTCACCATCTTCGACGAGACCAAGAGCTGGTATCTGGATCATAACATCAGGGAGTTCTGTACAGCGCCGTGCCAGGCCAGAGTAGACGATCCCTGGTTCCAAACCAGCAACAGATTCGCCGGTAAATGGAGTTCTGGATCCACTGATCCTGAACATCTGGTGCATCTGTGCTCACTGTCTTTCTCTGTGAAGCGATAAACGGCTATATCGCCGAGACTCTTCCCGGCCTGGCGGTGGCTCAGCACCAAACCTCCAGGTGGCACCTGATGAACGTGGGCGGCAGAGGAGAGTTCCACGCCGTACACTTCCATGGAATACCGTTCAGCGTCGGGAAGGACCAGGAACACCGCATGGGCATCTTCAACCTCTATCCAGGTGACTCACACGCTCTCCAGACGTTCTCAAGATTCCAGGTATATAGTTCTCCCAAAAAGGAAGAAATGTTCTTCAGATCGTTCACCATTCCAGGTAGAACTTCAGGTCGAACCTGAACCAGGGTGAACACGGTTTTACGGCTCAGCAATCTATCCTGATACTATCAGCCTGCTGTGTGACTCCACAGACCAGATCGGCCAACGCTCTGC
>JAYDZF010000021.1:12522770-12532838 GCA_034509105.1 Microcambeva barbata | reverse complement strand
CCCGGGGAGCAGTTAGAGGTTAGGTGCCTTGCTCAAGGGCACTTCAGTCATGACCTGTCAGCTCTGGGAATCGAACCCCAGTTCTCTAACCACTAGGCCACGGCTGCCTCTCAATAATAATAATAATAATAATGGATTAAACTCGCTGATAAACACATGGCTGCACCATGAACTACAAACACGATGCAATATGTACATGTTGTTGAGGTAGTGTTATCAGGTGGTGCTTCTGTCCCTCAGGACGTGTGTGACCAGGTGCTGATGGTGATATCAGGGGTGAGCCATGAACCACCAGATTCTTCACACTCACCTGTAAACAGAACCGTTCTGGGTGCATCAACGGGAGAACACGCACCCACCTGGTCCAAACATCTACCTGTACTTCTCCCCAGAACTACCCATTTACTAACAGTGAGGGGGCAGTTTAGAACAGCATAAATGCAGACGCAGTTACAGCTAGAACCCGTCACACACAGAAATAAAGCCCTCGACTGCAAACATAGATTAAAACCTCATGATCTTTAGAACCAGAAGAAGAAGTGGAGTGTGTGTGTGTTTTTTTCACTCTGAAGGTCTGTAAAGTGAAAAGCACACACACACACACACACACACACACACACACACACACACACTGGTAGCCTGAATAAATGCTCTCTTGTTCTCCAGAGTGTGTGGTGCTGGAGTTCTGCTTAAAACAACACAACGTTTGAGATTTGGGACAGAACTTACAGTCATGAACCACCATCATAACCCCTCCCGTAATGCTGTGTGTGTGTGTGTGTGTGTGTGTGTGTGTGTGTGTGTGTGTGTTCATGAGCTGTATCTCTCACTTCAGCTCTCGGGGAGGAAGATAACCCCGGGCAAAGGGTCTTGGGATGGAGAGCTCTCTCAGGCGGGCACTTGCCACGGCACCTCTCGCTCCTCTGGATACCTGGAAGTCCGAAACGACTCTGATTAAAATAAAATAATAAAATATCGATCGGAACACCGAACCGGTCACACAGATCCATGCCGAGGCTAGAAAGTCCAAGTAACAAGTGACTGCATTTATTCTGGTACACTGGCACCATCTAGCGGAAATGGACGGAAAAGCACAACTGACTTTTTAACGTCTCAGAATTACGTGTGAGAATGTTTAAAAAAATACAAATAAAAGCGAATTTATTGAATTTGACGTGTTTTTAAGCGGCTATAAGTGCTGCTGTAGTTTTAATCCATAAACAAGCGGCTCTGTGTTATGTGGTGGCTTCCGTTAGGCTAACAGGCTAAATTAGCTTTGGTGTGATTGAGTACAGTATTACACTGACAGAACTCACCCAAAGGGGAAAACCAGTCCGAGGTGGGGTTTGAACCAGCAACCTTCTGTTAGTTATTGAATGAGCTACTCCTTTGTTCGACAGTAGTTACAAACCATCACTGAACTATAAGATTTTTTCTCATGATGAGACTACCACAGGTCTCTCTCTCTCTCTCTCACTCACTCACACACACACACACACACACACACACACACACACACACACACACACACACACACACACACACACTTACAGGCCGGATGGGGGTCTCAGGACTGCCGTACGAGTAAACTAGATTGTTTTCTCTTATTTTGGGCGCACACAGTTGCTCCAACCTTGGCCTCAGCTGAGCTGATTTAGCTCCTCGGGAGATGAAGGTTTCTTCTGCCTGGACACACAAGCACAGGCTCGGGTTTACACTCGTCTTTGGACTGTTTCTATCGCTGGTGTACCTACAAACCAGGCCAACGATGCTTCAAGCTACAATAATTATGGGAGCATTGGAGTTCCATCGAGAGATGGAAACACTAGTGAAACACTAACACCAACCTCCAGTGTGTAGGGTGTGGAAGAGTGTGTGAGGTATTTCTCTCTGTGTGTGTGTGTGTGACCTGATGGTTGGTGCTGGAGTCAGGGTGCGGGAGTCTGGGCTGAGCAAGCTGAAGGAGGCGTGGAGATGCAACAGCGCTCCGCACAGCTGGGCTGATGTGCCATAGAGGACAGTTATACTCACAGAGCTCTGTGTGAGGAGGTCTACACACACACACACACACACAGCAGTGTTATCGATGACGTTTCTTTAATAATCACAGCAGTTCTTCCTTTCAACAACCAGATAAACAAATAGAACGTTCTCCTCATGAGGGAGGTGTGTGTGGACCCCTCCGTGATCTCTTACCTCACTTCTCTGGAGCTCCAGGGCCGTGATCTTGGCGTGGCCAAGCGTTTGATGTGTTCGTACTGTGCTTCACTAGAGACAAGACGAGCGCTCTTTATCACTTCTCCGTCTCTAATCCTCATTCTAAAGACATAAAGATCATTTGTGTAAACTAAAATCTTTCTTTATTCAGCATACTGTAAATAAAAAGCAGACGATGAGACGATAGCTGCAGTGATAAACCTGCCTAAGCAGATCCTCATGGAGAGCAGAGAAATCTCTTTTGGGCCGGGACAGAACCTGGATCCTCTGAGATGGAACAGCCTTTAATGTTGACCAGGACAGAGGCCAGATTGGCTCCTGATTTCCCCACGTCAGCTTTCTGGAGAGCAGAGTTAGATAAACGTGGAAAGATAAGTTTCAGTACGTTGAGTCTGAGTGATCTCAAAAATACTGATGTTATAATAAGAGAAACAAATATAATGTATAAACTAGAAGTCCTTCAGGTTTTGCTCATACATACAGAAGGTTTCATAATGATTTGATGGTTTACCTCGCCTTTCTTCTACTTAAGGGTGCAACTTTTCCAGAAAAAACAGTAACACACCCTAAACGGGGCGTGGCTGTTGACCAACACCAAACAATGATGCAAATGACATTTACAGATTTATAAATTACATGTTGGCAATGTATTGATATTCCTATGGTCAGGACCATCAGGGACTCGGACCCTCCAGAAGACGTACCTGGGGGTCGTTAGCCAGACTGCTTTAGATTCCCGAGGTCGAGCCAGCTGAAGGATTCTGTACAACAGTGCATGTTGCTTCAGTTACTAAACCATTAAACCGCATATCATCACAACCTAAACACCAGCTAATCACCATCCTTCTCCACTCAGCAGACGTCTTGTTTACCTGGGTGACGGGGTTGAGCTGAAATCCCCTGCATCGAAAAAAGCAATCCAACACTAATCAAACTGTAATTATATTTCAGAAATCCCCCTCATGAGAACACTAAGAGGAAGTTACCTGTGTTGAGAGACGCCATGCCCTCTCAGCAGGTGGCACAATCACTGAGTGGGTCTTCCAACAGAGACCGGTTTGTTTCTATGTCAGTGGTTACCTGAGCTACAGGTGTCACATGGCTCCGGCTCTGAGATTAGGGAAGGACACGGATCCTGTACCGAGAATCTTATCCTATTAGTGCTAGTTCAAGAAACCCAGAGTAACATTACACCACAAGGAAACGTGAAGAGTAATAAACAAGGAGTCAAGTGGTGGGAATAAATCACACCTTTATTGTTTATAATAAAGAATCTATTACAGTCGTTTAAGAAACAACAGATGTTATAAAAGAAAATAGGTTATTCACTAAAGGTCAGGTCTGTTCAGATGTCAATTTAAAACATTAAATAATTTCAGTCAGACATCAGTTTATTTTGTAGTAAAGATCACACACACACACACACACACACACACACACACACACAGATGAAAAAGGTAAGACGTACAAAACCTCAGTACGAATATTAGGGGTCAAGGGTCATTACAGTTTATTTATTGATCATCTGTATTAATAATAAAATGTCAGAAATGTCAACACGTCCGAACTAAAATGAACATTAACGTCGTTTATATGAAGTTTTACTTCTTATCTTCATGAGCGCTGAAGCTCCTAACAGTCTCACATTTACAAAACAAACGTATCCTATTTTAAAACCAAACTTCACCAGAGTGAAGAACATTTGATCGTTCTCAAGGACCACAGAGAACCAGACTACACACAGCTTTGGTCTGTCCACATCCTGAAAACTGCAAGCACACAGAAGTCTCTGGAACAAAGGGCGTCCTGAATAAATGAGCACACGATGACCTCTCACTTTAACTCTTCGTTATCTCCACCATCAGATCAAAAGCCTCCTGGATTCGGCTGCTGGAAACCTCGGATCCGTTCTGAACGTGCGTTCCCAGAACGTAGAGCTTACGAGCATCACCCACCGAGCCCAGATCCAGAGACTCGAACAGCTCGGACAGCCCACACGCCCCCTGCAGGTCCTGGCAGACAGACACAAAGGTGGAGCTTAGATTTAAAAAATGATTATTATCAAATCACAGAAGCACCAACATGCAGAAATGAATGTTTATAACTGCTCTCCGGAGGCTCCACGACCATTTTTAAAGCGAGCAGCCAAAAATAAAGTCACAAACGTACTTTAAAAAAGATGATTTACAGATTTGACCCGACACTGGATTAGTTTAATAGTCAGATTCAGCAGATCCATGTCAAAAGAATGAAGGAATGGAGAACTGTTAAGGGACATCCCACATACTTTAAAAGGCATCAGAGGACAGCAGGAGGGAATTAACCGGGGCACACCAGCTATTCTGACCTCGGGACGGCTTTATAATCCTGCTGCTTCATTATTAAAACGTTTTAAACTGTGTAGAACTAAGGACACACTGAACATGGTGACAGGAAACTATTCAGGCATTAGGGTACAGCTAAGTAAGGTCGTTAAGCACTGATGAAGGAAAAGCTTTCCACCCTATTTACCTGTTTGTTAGCCAGTACGACCAGGGGCAGATTGGGGTCGGGGGTCAACATGTGGTGCAGCTGGGTTTTAGCCAGAGGAAATCGAGAGGCGTCCGCTGCATCCACCACAAACACCAGGACCCTGGCCTTCTTCAGGTACATGGACCAGTAATCCCGGAGCTCCTCCTTACCTCCGACTGAAAGGAAATCATCAGAATTATGGTCATGAATCTCTTCTTCTACACATCTTTGGATCGTTATGTTCATGGAAGCATGAACCATGGGTGCACTTACTCTCCAGAAACTCGATGTGTAGCTTCTCTCGGCTGATGGAGACGGCATTAAAGCCCTGAGTGGGTGAGACGTCCTTCTCCACGCTGCCCGTGGCGAAACACTGGAGCAGGCTCGTCTTCCCTGCTCCATCCAAACCCAAAAAGAGGACCTGGGACCCGCCCGCCTGGCCCCGCTACAGAACACAGAACATGAGCGAACATTACAAACATTATTTACACATTAGAGGTGAACACACGTTTGTAGATGTAAAACAACAAGGCTCAAAGGTTTAGAGTCACAAAGACACGATAGGATTAAAGGGTCGTTTGAATGACCTTTAAAAAGTACATGGAACAGTTGTCTCGAAGCAAATCAATACTGCACGGTCACTTTAAGCTGCCTGGATGGTCACCATGAAACTTCCTGAAGTGCACTAGGTAGTGTACAAGTGCTCAAACACGCCAATTGAAACACAGCCATAGCCGCGCTTCACAACTAGCACAACACCGGTTAAAAGTATCAACTGGTGGCCGATGGAGTCAAACCCACCTGAGGAACAGCAGCAGCCGGTGTGGAAGTCACCGATGTGGAGCTTTCAGCCGTTATAACCTCGTTCACTGGTGTCGACTCTTCGTGTCCATGTTTTGACTGAGCCGATAGCGGAGTTGATCCCTGCGGTTCTTCTCTTTTCTTATTCTTCATTAAATACCACACGACAAACGCGACCCCTCCAGTCAGAGTGAGAGCACTTCCCGCTAACACCACTCCTCTCACACCCGGCATGTTTAACCGAGAAATCACTCCAAACCCAGTGTTTATCGCAAACTCACGCCATTACTACACACCGTCATAATAAGATCCGAACGAGTCGATTCTGATTTTCCGTCGACGAGATCCTAGTCGGCTCAGTCTTCCGATCAAAAGCGTCAAGAATTAAGAGTCGACTCTAAACTACGGGCATCTATTAATCGAGTTGACTCTGAATCAGTTGAGCCGACTCCACCGAAAGAAATGATTCAGGTTAAGTACGTCACCCCTAGGCGGTGCGAGCTAAAACAAATGAACAGGAGTCGATTCTGAAGCTTTGGAGATTCAGATAGATTCGAACTCGCTCACTACAAGCCTGAAGAGAGTCGACTCCCGCGCCGCGGAGACCATTGTAAATAGATTAATAGTAAATAGTGGATGTAAACAAGATTAAGCCCAAATAGGAAATAAAATGCACACAGGGCTGAATGGTACGTTCTTGTCTCAGTGAGTTTATTAAGACTTCACATCTTCCTTACAGTTGGACAGCTAGTTGAAAATTATAGAGGAGTTTTAAAAATAAATATTTCATTTTGCATAACCTGTGCTTCCTTTTATTTAGACGCACTTCCTCGTGTAAAAGGTTTTATGCATGGGCATTTAAGTAAACAGGTAAGTTGTACAACAGGTGAGTAAACACCTGCTTTGTGATGAAGACAAAAACAACAATGTTGAATATTCAGTTTAATGAATCACACATTCAGGCAGTAAATGTGATGAGTCAAAACGAAACCCCTGGCTAACACTTGATTATTCTCTGGTTCAGTCCAGGCTCCTCGTCTTCACCCCGTCGCTCCTCAGGAGGAGGCGTGAGGGTCCATCTACTTCCCTCCTTTGCCTCCTTTCTTTTTCTTCTGCGGGGCTTTTTTGCGTGTTGCTCCGGAGGCGTTGGGTTTCTGTTGTCTCGGGGGCACCGTGTTCGGGGCGCTACCTGTACCGGAGCCCGGGCGGGGCGACGTGGGGGGGCTGCTGGCCGTCTTACTGGCGTCTCTGAAAGGTAGAAAAGTGAATAAAAAAAGAGAATGATCTCCATCTAAGTGTGTGTTTAAACTCACAGTTCAGCTGCAGAGCCCGACGTAGCTCCCTGTGTGCCCCTGCCGACCTGCTCCTTCTTCTTGCCCTTCTTTCTGCCCCGATAGTACGAGCGCTCCCGTATGGGGAGCCAGCGCTCAGGATCAGGGGTTGACGTCGGGTCGTAGTTTTTAGGAAGTTTACCTGTGGGCGCCAAACTTCGATCAGTCCAACAGCATTTAATGTGTTTCATAATGAAGTATAGATCAGCCGGACTCACCGACCATATAAAGGTAAACAAAACTTTTATTTAATCTCATTTAGAGGGTTATTTTAGTGGAATCTGACACAGATGGTGTTAAATCCTTTAACATGGACGTACCTTTCTTCTTTTTCTTCTTCTTCTTGATTTCCACTTGGCTGAAACGAACCACAAGACGGTTGTTTATGTAGTTTATGTACCTGAACACCAGGTGCACTTTGGTTTTTTTCTGTACCTCTGTTGCTTGGGCACGTTTTCTCCCACCACTTTGGCCGCCCTCTTCCTGACGTTGGTGGCACCGTGTGAGTTCTCCAGCTCGTCCACGTTTATGTTGAAGGACATGGTGTCGGGCGAGGGGAGATGCTTACTCAGCCTGAGGGCGAGCCGGTTCAGGAAAATCTCAATCACACACACACACACACACTAAACGTCCCTCATTAAACATCTCTCCAGCCCTGATACTCCTGACGTGCTTCGTAAGGATACGACTTGGCCTTGTTCTGATCCACCAGTGAGTAGGCGGAGATGAGCTGTGCGAGTGTGTGGACGTCTTTAGGGTTTTGTTTCCACAGCTGCTCCAGGTCACTGATGGCCTCCTTCTTCCTCCCATAACGCAGTTTAAAGTTCGCAGCCTCACGGACGAGACAGAGATGCGCCGGAGAGCCGGGCTGAGAGACGAAACACACACCAATCACTTTCATATGAGACACGATCCAAGTACATTCGTTTTCATCACTGACCGAGCCTCATCTTTTGATCCAGGATTGGGACGGGTGCCGAGTGCTACCCCTAAACCGACCCCTCCCCAACCTCGAACCTTTATAGTGACACAAACCTGCTTCGTTTGGTAATACTGGATTGCTTGGCTGAAGACTTCGATAGCGCTGTCGATGTCTTCCTCGTGTGTGTACATCGTCACCAGAGCGGAGACCTACACACACACACACACACACACACTCAAACACGGCTAGTATGGACACATCTAAAGCTCAAGCTCTGATAACACGGGGTCGTACCATTCCTTGTTTGTGCTTGAAATCCTCGATCGACTTCAGAATGTCGCACGCTTTAGTCACATGACCTACAAGCACACAGGGATGGAGTTCAGCTTAGTGCTTAATGTAGAGAATAGTGTGTGAGAGTGAGCGTGTGTGTTGTAAGAGCCGACCTTGAGTCAGATAGAGTTGTGCCATGGTCAGTTTGATTCCAGACGCGCTTTCAGGGTGCTCGTCCGAAAAACGCTACACAGAAAGAGAGAGAGAGATTAAAACTGAACAGAGACGTCTAACAGTACACGTAATTCAACCAAACTTGATGTAGTCACGACTGACAGACACACAGACAGACAGGGTGACTAAATGCACTTAGGATCTACCAGAAGTGCAAATAGTAATTGTGCATCAGAACAGAGAATATCAATAAACTTGTACACATGGTTAACTGTCTGGTCTACACTATATACATTTAATAATAAAACACATATAAACTTAATTTAGGGTGTAATATAGTATTAACGTTCTATTTACTGGTCATCACTTATACAGAAGTCCAGAATCAATTCGTTTGTCCCCGTGTGCATGGCTAATCAGGTTCACTGAGGCATACCAGCCACTAGGGGTCGCTGGAGGATAAAAGAGAGAAACGTGACAGATTTATAACGTGTGTGTGAGGGTTGTTCGGACCTGCAGGAGCTCTAACGCTTTGGCGTGTTGCTTCTCTCGGCACAGCTGAGCCACCTGGATGAGGACGGGTCCGGGTTCTCCAGGGTTCTGCGAGAGCAGGTTTGCACTCAACTTCCTGCACTGATCAGCCTGGGAATGTGGAACCAGGAGCGTTACTGAGGGTTCAGTCACATTAGATCGAGGGTGTGTGTGTGTGTGTACCTGGTTTGTGTACATGGCCAGCAGGGCTTTGTTGAACTCGATGGCCTGCAGCTGCTTCTTGGCCAGCTTGTGTTCGACGCCCTCGGCGCTCATCAGCTTCACCTTCTTCTTGGAGTCGAAGACGTTCTGATCCTGCAGGAGCCCGGAGAGATTCGAACTGAGCGGCGGGTCACTCGCGACACGCTTATCACCACATCTACTCATTTTTTTTTACTCGGACTTCCTGACCTTGTTGATGGTGACGATGTTATTTGCGGTTACGGCGAGTAAACCCACGTCAGACGGCCTGAGGAGGATCAGAAGAGCATTGAGAGGAGAACATATCAAACGACCGTCAGTACGCCGATCGAGGTTGTTCTGGGGCGTGAGTACTTTAGTTTGATGACTTGGTTATAGAGCTGGAGCGCGTCCTCAGATCTGCCCTGCCGCTGCATGATGTACGCCATCTGAGAATGGATCACCGCCAGCTCGGCGTCTACATCCTCCTCGGTCACGTCCTACACACACACACACACACACGTCATCCTATTAAACACGGAGCACTTCTAAACACGAGACTACAGGTCAGAAGGTTCTAGAATTCTCACCGAATCCTCCGACAGTGAGATCCGACAGAGCTCTGGAACACAAAATACCAAAATTAAATCACAAACCAGCAATTCTAAAGATAACCAGCTTATACATCATGTTCTGACATCATCTCGGACCTTCAGCCTCTTGCAGTTTCTTCATGGCTTCACTGAGCCGACCCTGGCCGATCAGGCTACACGCTGCGTTGTAGCAAAGCTCATACGTGTTCTCCTGCAGGCCCAGGTTCTCCTGGATGGAGACATAAACAGTTATAAGCAGCGTTCATGAGAGTCACGCGCTCAGTGATGTTCACCGGTGACTCACGCTGGTGGTCTTCTCCCAGGTGCTCCGGGCAGCCACCACCGCCGCCAGGTTAGTCTTCCTCTCCTCCTCGTAATCATCCTGAGAATTTCGGATCAGGTCCTTATACACGGCCTCACACTCAGCGTAGCGCTCCAGCCGGTACAGCTATACACATACACACACACACACACATTTAAGAGGACTTCATCCAGTCATAGCTCAGCGGTTAAGGTACTGGACTAGTAATCAGAA
>JAYDZF010000021.1:12491660-12504244 GCA_034509105.1 Microcambeva barbata | reverse complement strand
TCAGGAAGGATCCACAGCGGCACCTGATGGCCGGAGGATCTGGTGTTGGCTGAGGGACAGAAGATCCGTCCGCTCTCTCACGTTTCACTTTCACCGCTGTTCGGTGTTTTGGGATCATTTAACTCGTCTGACCTGGCTGAGATACCTGAGGAACGCCACAGAGCCGCCGTGGGCTGGTCCCCGTGTTCACGGCGCCCCCCGCAGACGCTCCACCGAGTGCCCAACAATCCAAACGTGCCGTTTTCCTCTTTTAAATCCTGAGAGGTTTGGCTGAGTGTCACTCACACTTCTCTATTATTTACAGGCTGGGTTACTATTGTGTTTGGAGGAGATCAAGTGTTGTGGGACTAGTGTTTATAATAACACCCTCCACACACACACACACACACACACACCACACAGCTACGTTTTGATTACAGACTCCTGCTTGCACTTCTTTCTGAATTATTCCCAGCTCCAACATGGCTGGCTCGAACCCGTGCCCGTTTATCAGCCCCATACAGGATGTGATGTATTAATCCCTCTCCACGTATCCCACAATCCCACTCCGGAGAAATCCAAGCTCCCGTCGTTCACCCGTTCGTCTATTTGCATAAAACAAAGCAGACGATTGTTTTTTAAAGATTTAAATATTCCAACTATCAAATCCACCTTAAGTCATCCCTTAAGATCGGTTAAGTGTTGCGTAAAGCTCCTTAACACCTGATCCCTTCTGTATTCCTTAAGGAACATTAAACCCTCCGTCCCAGCGGCAGTCATTAAGACGACTTTTCTAATCCCGAATTCTTCTAAAATAAAATAATATTTTGACTGTTTTATTACCATTCCGGTTGTTTCTTATTAAAAGCCGTTCTGATGTCGTCATGGAAACCGTGGGCCTTCATCCTGGGGGGATGAGAACCGTCCGAGGGGGTTATAGAACGCACTTAAGTGAGTCGCAGGGTTTAGCATGAGTGTGAGACGGTTTAGACGTGGAGCCGTCTCAGGTTCCCGCCTCGGCCCTTTATTTCGGCAGGAGATGGACTCGATAGGGACACACGAGGCCTTTAAGGGTTTTCTGTCTCACCGACAAAAGAGACGCCGCTGGGAGGACGTCTCGGGCTCTGAAAGGACGCACGACAAGGACCCTGTTTGAGGAGGACGTAATGGATGCAGGCTGAAACCCTCGAAGGCCCCGTTTTCATTCAGGGCTCTGAAATCACCCGGTGATTCGAGTGAGCCGTCAGGTGGGGGCGCTCTCGAGCGTGTATCGAGGCGGATCTCGCGGCCATAACCCCGGCGGGTATTTACCCAGGTTAAATATTACCCCGGCGAGGTCACTGAGCCGTGACGTTGGTTTTCCTCCGACACATAAAGTCATGTTCTCTACACAAGGTTAACCCTTTCATGATCTCCTCCGTCAGCACCAACGTTTACCTTCTCAAGGCAGGCAGGAGGTCACCAGACATGAATTGTGCTATTTTAATCATATCTACACCCCACTCACCTGAACCGAGTCGAATATAAATGATAAACCTTTATTTATTTCAGTCTGTGCCAGGATTATTATTGTCTTTATATTTTGGGGACGTTTATAGCGTTAGATTAAAAATGATTTATTTAGGGCTGATTTACTTTGATTCTTTCTCTTAAAAATACAATAAAATACTACTAATAAGTAAATATAATAATAATAATAATAATAAACTATCACCAGGAGGTCCGATAGAGGAAAGTAAACCCAGAAGAATGAGAGAGAAACATTACCAGAG
Organism: Microcambeva barbata; assembly: GCA_034509105.1. Taxonomy (NCBI): domain Eukaryota; kingdom Metazoa; phylum Chordata; class Actinopteri; order Siluriformes; family Trichomycteridae; genus Microcambeva; species Microcambeva barbata. The sequence goes on along the minus strand of JAYDZF010000021.1, from coordinate 12,502,493 downwards.
AGGAGCTGGAGATGAACCAGAGAGCGAAGCTTCCTCTCTCACACTCCTGTTAACACCAGCAGGACATCATGCAACACTCTGACACGAGGAGCAGCAACAGGAAGGAAGGAGGAGGAGGAGAGGAAGAGGAGGAAGAGGCAGAGGAGAAAGAGGAGGAGAGGAAGATGAGGAAAGGACGAGGAATAGAGGATGAGGAAGAGGAGGAGAGGAAGAGGAGGAGAGGAAGAGGAGGAGAGGAAGAGGAGGAAGAGGAGGAGGCCGATGAGGAAGAGGAGAGGAAGAGGAGGAGAGGAGGAGAAGGAGGAGGAAGAGGTGGAGGAAGAGGAGGAGGAAGAGGTGGCAGAGGGGCGAGAGACAACATCACAGAGAAGAACGAGCAGAGAACAGTCAGAGAAAGAAGAACCAAGCAGAACCGAGACGAGCGCGCTACGTGATTGGACGAGGGGACGGGTCATGTTCATGCCTCACTGTGCCTCGCCGTGCCTCGCCGTGCCTCGCTGTGCCTCGTCGTGCGAGGTTCTTTCCACCTCACACACAGTATTCGAGACTGAAATGAGTCTCAGATCAATCAGGCTCTGAAACGTCTCACCCTGAAGAACTTGTTCAGTCTTGATGCAGCCGGGCGTTGTGGACATTCCAGACCTGCCTGCTGTTCCACCCCTCCTTCACTCTCTCTCACTCTCTCTCTCTCTCTCTCTATCTCTCTCTCTCTCTCTCTCACACACACACACACACACACACACACACACTCCTTCACCAGCCACTGGAATGAAGTTCATAAATACTTCAAACACACTCAGGTACACCTGAACCTGTTGAATAATTTTACAATAATTGCAGGTATACCTACACCCACCAACCCACCCACACCTACCCACCCACCCACCTACCTACACCTACCTACACCCACCTACACCCACCCACCTACCTACACCTACCCACCTACACCCACCTACACCTACCTACACCCACCCAGCCACCCACACCCACCCAGGCCCTTTGCTGTAATGACCATGTAAAGATTCTCTTATCTCAGAGAGATTGATTTGTAAGGTCAGGTTTGTGTCACCTCGTCCGGTCGGCTCCAGATAGCCGTGAGGACGTACGGGTGCGTCCTAAACCTCGGGGCCCGATCCCAACAGGCGTCGAACCCAGACCGCCAGAGGAAGTGTTTTGTTTCCTGTCTGTATCTGGTATCTCGTGTCTCCTTCCCTTTAAGAACAGACCGTCCCACAACAATCCTTCACAGAGACGACACATGGGCCCGCCGAGGCCCCCGGGCGTGTCCCGTCCAGGACCTCGAGCGGGGCCCTCAGCCGAACGAGAGTGGGACCGACCTGGTTGATGACGTAGACGCCGTAGTCGAGCTGCTGCCGCTGCAGGATGGGGTGCAGGTAATACAGCCAGTACCTCAGGTGCTCGTCTCTCTTTCGGAAGGGGATGATGATGGCCACTTTCTGCAGGGCCGTGCAGTCTCTGGGCTTGTAGCGCCCCCCCTCACCCAGCGCCGGGTTCTCCTTCCTCACCACATCGAGGCTGACCGGGGAGGAGAACTCGACCCGGAGCGGCCCAACTGAAACCACACCGGAGACACCCGCCAAGTTATTATTATTATTTATTACACCAGGCTGTTTCATTATGGGTACATAGAGCAAAATAAAGTTCTTTTTTAATCGGCACGATATAATAGTGTGTTAAATCAAGTGATAGTTTTAAATAATATAGTTTTGAGATTCTTTTCATTACACTCCACCACACAGATTCATTTCATTCATTTTTCTTCTTCTTCGTGGTATCGATAATCGTGATATTTGAGTGGTATCGGTACCGACTGATACTTTTCTGGTATCGTCCCGTCTAGATTTACACTTCCTGGCTCTGTGTCTGAGCAGGATCCTGTAATCCTGAGGTGTTAATCTCAGTAATGTACACAGTCAGAGACGCTTTAACGATCACATGGGCCCTGGGATTGATTTTAAGCTCTTTGGTGTTCTTGGTTTGGACTTTGGTTGAGGAGAACAGAGAGCAGAGATAACGGGGCGATAAGACCGACAGTGAGGGAATCAAAACGCCGGATCGTTGTGTTCTACTGGTGCGCTGGTGCCCTTTAGAGCTTCGTCTGTGAGGACCCAGACCCTCGATTCTGAGGAATGGTTCAACCTCACTACTCAGAGGAACCTCACTACCCTGAGGAATGGTTAAACCTCACTGCTGCACTTGAGCTCGAACCCTTGGCAACGTTCCACCCACTCAGCACGTTCACAACGCGATGTAAAGGCATATTAACACATGGGTGCGGGTCCATTTAAAAGTCTCTACGTGCTCCTCTAAGTGTGTCCGAGCAGCAATCACAGACGAAGCCTCAGAACTGTTTGAGGTCCCATTCCACCACCCAGAGACGTGAAGGTCTGCTCTGAAGGAACTCCTACTCAAGAGGATACACACCTAACGAGACGCATGGAGTTCCACCACGCCGTCGTTTTCCTAAAATAAACCCTGATGAATCAGTGCGTTTCATAATTCCTCTCAGCTTCCTGACATCAGCCGCTGGATTACTCAGCTCTGGGACGTTTGGAGGCCTGAGGCAGGAGGAACCGGATCCCCGTCCCGACACCCGGGCTAATTTTTAACCTGAAAACATTTCTTTGGGCGCCGGTTTTGCATGGAACAACTCTTACACGTCGGTGTTTATGATCCACTTTGCATTTCTAACAAACCCAAAGCTCTCTGCACTTCAGAGCCTTGATTACTCTAGCAGCTTCTGGGTGAGCATTTCAGAGTCCACTTCCTCGAGGAGGAAATGACATTCCTTAAGAAAGAGAAAGAGGTCTGGCTCTTTGGCGTGTCTGTTTTCTTCATCGATCTGTAAACGAAGCACTGAATGTTCAACATGACAGATTCCAAACAGAAGGGACACGCCCAGAGACGTTAGAACTAAACCTCATTCGTTACAAACTATTAAGAATAAATTAAACTCAGGACTCTTGATCAGGGACTAAATGGCGTGTCGTACCCAAGAGAGGCGAAGGATCCGGGCACGTCTCAAGCTTCTGGGTCAGGTTCGTCTCCGGGACGGCGTACGAAGAATTAACCTCTTCAGTGACGCCGCCGACCTCTTCTTTGAGCTTCCTCTGGATCTGGAACGTCCGCTGCTGATTCTGGACGAACGTTGGCCTGAAGTCCAGCGTCCTGACGTAATAGACGACGGTGACGAAGATGTGGAGGAAGCACAGGAGGACCACCAGGGAGCAGGTCTTGTGGAGGAAGCTAAAGTTCACGTTCGAGTCACGCATTGTAGACGAGACGCGAATCCTCGAGCTAACAGACTCTGCGGTTATGACGTAGGGCAAAGTGACGTCACAAGAGCTCACAGCTACCTACAAGTCTTTTGATTCATTACCCGCATCTCAAGGTAAATAAGGACTAGACTGAGTAAAGGCACGGAATGTGAGCTTGAATTAAATATAATGTCATATTAAATCATTTTAAAACAACTTTCCTCCGAGCTTCGAAAACCATTGGAAAATGACTTTAACGTTGCTAAACCTTTATCTTAGTTTTTATCTTAGAACTGTAACAGCAAATTGAACTAATCAGCAAGTTTTATAACAATCTTATTTATATATATAAAAATAATGTCCGAAATAAACACGTCAAGCAATCTAACATCAACTTTACCTTTGACGTGTCAGGACTCTGACTAAGTTGCCGGTCTAAATAAAGTTTTAGAAGCTTCTTTAAAGTTATAAAAAGTAAAAAATAAAATAATAAAGCAGGCTTGACAGTGTGGACAACCTACCGACTCTGCGTTAGCATTAGCATTAGCCAGTTCCGTTACATTTAATACAGGTTACAAGCTGAACTAACCAGAGAGCTACGAGCTAACTTCGTCCTAACTAGATTAATCCCGCTTCCACCAAACTAACTTCGATCCGGAGCTTCTTTGCCGCCGTCGGGACCAACCCCGAAGTGTCCAGGCTGAATGAAATCACTTTTAATCCGACTTGTGATGACAGAAGTTGGGCTGAAGCGCTCGGCAGCTCTGCTCGTCTCTACACTGCCTTCGCTTTACTGATGAGTTGTACTTGAACGAACCGAATCTTTCGGTCGAATCTTTCAAATGTACCGAGAACTCTAAAAGACTCGTCTCAATCATTCATTTTAAAGATTCGGCTCAGTCGATTTATGGCTTTATGATGTTACTTTTCGCTTTCAGATCTGTAATGAATTAATTGAACTTTGACCTTTGTTTGATGTATGTTTGTTTAACACTATTAATTAAAAAGCCCCGGATGCATTTAATGGGCAAAAGTAATGCATTTTGGTGCAATGAAAAGTACACACCTTAAAGAACACATGTTAATTCATTTATATACAAAGTTTATAAAATATATCTGAACAGTGTGGCACTGCGGTGGAGGTCCTGGGTTTAGTTTAATCCACATCTTATTACACTGTTGGTGAGATGGGTGGCATGAAGTTCATTTTCTCCCACATGTAACAGGCTGTAGTATGCATAACATCTGTGGAGTTTGGCATGTTCTTCTATTGTCACAGACAAACTATTCAAGGTTCTAACCTCCCCTTTGGTAGTTTGGATTATCAGTATAAAGCTCAGTTTGTTAATTGTTCTATTCCCAAATTCCGCAGGCAGAAACTGGCCAATCTGAAAGATTCAGTTGTTTGTTAATCTAAATGAATCGAATCACTAAAATGAATCGCCTGACTCGTCGCTTGCTGTTGGTAGGACTCGCAGCCCAGCGACGAAGTTACGTCATAAATTCAGAGAACAGATTTTCTTTTTCTATTTTTTTTTACTACAACATTTTAAATGAAAAAGTTCTGATGTTCTACATAAATTCAGATTAAAACATAGAGAACTGATTACATCGTGCTGTTTGGAAGGAATGAGCAAACTGTATAATAATATAATCATATATTTATATATGAATATATTTAACGTGAAGCTGGAAGTGTGGGTGCCGCACAGCATCACGATCCCGGGGGAGACCCAGCTACTGGATCTGAGTCTCACATGTCCGTGTGTGTTCCCTCAAAGTACTCAGGTTTCCTTCCAGCTCCCAAAACATGCCATTAGGTGAATTAAATGCTTTATGTTGCCCCTTGGTACGAGTGAAAGGATGTGTGCTTCTCTCTGAGGGTGTATAGTGTGTATTCATGATTTACAGCGAGTCGTGTAAGAAAAAACCCGGACCCACCGTGATCCTGACCACAGTGAAGTAGTTGGTGTGAAGGACTTCTTGTAAAATGAATTCAGAATCAGTGTATCATTTATAAGCAAACGAGGTAAGATTTAATATTGCTAAAATTGTATCCTCGAGTTTTGTATGTTCTCCCCGTGTCGTGGATTAAGTGAGACTGACAGTCTGACTGTCTTGTGTGTCGTGCCTAGTCGTGGCTTGATACCCTTGTCCAGAATTTTTGAAGAGTTTACATAGATGTGCATTCAACACACAAAAAAAAACTTCGGGAAAACCAGTTAAACAGAGGACCGTTTGGGATCAGTTAGGTTTGGGCGCCACCTTCTGTCTAAATAGAGTAATGCAAAATCTAACCACAAAAACTGGAATTTGGTTTAGGTAACACATCACGACCGACCCCCCTCGAAAATGACACACTAGCGCTGCAAAACAGTGGTAGTCTAGTGATCCATGTACTGGACTGGGTTAAAGTTGCTGGTTCAAGTCCCACCACAGCCAGATTATCACACATGGGCCCTTGAGCAAGGACTTTAACTCTGGATTACTTATAGTGTATTCATTTAATTCACAATAGTAGAGTTGGTAACAAACCTACTTTACCTAAATGCTGTGCATGTATTATAAATGTCTGTCACTGCCATAGACCGTGAATACTGAGCCCCCCTTCACCCCCTCCACCCCAAACACTCAGGTATCATAGTTTTCCCGTATTGAGGTTCTTTTAGAACTATTCTAGCATTATTGGAGTTGTTTTCCTAATTATTCGGTGATGCTGTATAGTTCACATACATAAAAAAATAAAAAATAAAAATAAAATAATAATAATAATAATAATAATGTGTGATTGGTTAATACACCACAGTGCAGTTTGTATAATATTTAAAGCCCTTGACAGGTGTCCACAAAGATGTCGATGTCTCCCTCATTCAACGCACCTAAATCACCTTTCTAGATGAGTAGTGACACTTTCAAGAGAACATACCAAAGCATTTCAGACAGCACACACACCATAAGAAAACAATGAATGTTAATGGCAGTTGCAGCTATTTATTTATTGTTTTATTTATTTTTAGGCCTTTCTCTCAGGTCCAATCACATTCATTTCATAAGATTAAAATACATGTTCTTCATTCCACTCCAGTCTTGCTTCTTAAATGGTAAACTTCCTTTACTTGACACAAAACCTTTTGACACTGTATAGTGTTTAAATAGTGTTTCAAGGCCTAAAAGGTCGTGTTTGTGTTAACTGAACATCAAAACCTCAATGCCCTTGTATCCTGGAGCTTATTTCTCCCCTTGTATGGTATAAACTGAACTTTAAAACACATTCACTGAGTTTGAGGCTCTCTTCTCCAGATCCTCTTGGGCATCTGTGATCCATCATGATCTGATCTGGAACTGTTTACAGTGCTGACCTGTTCACGTTTGGATTTAATGTGTGTGATTTTATCTCACTTGTTTGTTTTGTTAAAATGCTTTGTAAGGACTTTTAGCACCACTAAAATAATTCACTTTAAAAATCATTCAGTAATCTGATAATGATGTTTGCGTACTATTTAAAGGGTCGAATCTCTTTTCGAAAATGTATTAATGGGCAGATCTGTCCAAAATGATTGTGTTTTAGATAGTACAGACCGATTGTATACATGAGCGGGTGAAATAATAAAGCTTTAAACTAATTAAAGTATAAACATTATATTGTCTGTTCTGTTTTTAACAGTAAACTAGGGATACGAGGCGGCCCCTCGCAGGGCCCTGACGTCACGTGAAGCGCGGCCGCGTGTCAAACGGCCGCCCCGAGCTTGCCTAGCTGCCTAAATAGTGCGTGAACGCCATTGTTTTACGCTCTATCTAGGGCGCATGCGTGGAAAAGCGCACCGCGTTTGGGACGCAGCTTCACAGCGCTGTGCTGGAATGCGTTGAGCCGAGACTTCCCCGACCAAGTTGGCCGAAAAAGTTACTTCGCGACCGAGCAAACTTCGAAGAAGCGTCGCGAAAACCTCGCCGAAGCCGGAGCAAACACGACGGGTGAGTTTTTAACCGAAGCGCGGACGGGGAAGCGTCGAGAAAGGCGACTTTTCTGAGAGAGAAGAGCAAGTTTGTCCGAGTTTAAAATGGAGGCAGGGTGTGTGAGTCGCTGTCCAGCAGAACTCGTTACCATTACAGCTACAGAAATCAGGACCACGGCTAACACACACTCTCACTCCCTCTCACTCCCTAAACTACACTTTACACACACGACACACAACACACGTTCACGGACTCACACACCGTCGAATGAAAGAGTTTTAAAAGTTTAAAATGGAGTTTCGAGGTCGTACTTGTGTGCGCCGTCTTCCGGAACGTTGGCCGAAGTTCCTTTAGGGTCCCGGCGGTATCATATCGCGATACATTACGATACTCCACGTATCGCGGTGCATAGATTTAGCTTACATTTAAAGTCTGAACGTCTGATTCATCATGCCGGAAAGTTCTCTGCTAAATCTGCGGTGGGTGTCTGAAAGCAGGGGGGTCGAAAGTACAATCTTGAGCAACAGTTTGAGGTTTAAGGGTACATTCAGGGGCCCAATAGGAGAGCCGGGCATTAATGGGGGTTAAACTGGCAGCTTTATGATTACCCGTCCAGTTTCTTTGGTGATGTCAGATTAATAAAACAAAGTTTAATTGTCGTCTTTGTGTTTTTAAGTGTGCTGATTGAGCATGGCCGGTCAGCCAGCGTTTGCCCACTGTACGGGCATCTTCCTGCCCTCGCGTGGCGTCCCGTGTGGTGAAGACGGGCACGAGCTGGGCGAAATGCCCCACCCCGACCTCCACTCGCCTCAGCTGGTGATGCTGGCGAACGTGGCGCTGAGCTCCGACATGAGCGCCCACGAGGGGGAGAAGCAGATGGCGGAGCTGCAGAACGTCAGTGTGTGCGACTACTCCGACAGCGACGCCGAGGATGCCGTGCGCTATCACTACGGCGACGTGGAGAACCCCGACGGACCCGCCACGCCCGGCAACGCGCTCGGAGGGGTCACGACCCCGGCGTCCGTGCCGACCGACCTTTCGAAGAAGGCTTCGGAAACGTCCGGCCTGGAGTCGCCGCCGCCGCCGAGGAATAAGGTGGATCCAGTCCCGGCGGGAATCGCCACGGCGCCCGTCGACCCCGCCAAGAAGAAGAAGAAGCCGTTCTACTGTAAGCCGTGTCACTTCCAGGCCGAGTGCGAGGAGGAGTTCGTCCAGCACATCCGCGTCCACAGCGCCAAGAAGCTCATCGCCGAGAAGGCCGGGGGCGGCAACTCGGACGACGAGCCGGCCAATCAGGCGCGGGAGAGATCGCCGGACAGCTCGGTCAAGGGCGTGATCCGGTGCAAGCGCTGCGGCTACAACACCAACCGCTACGACCACTACGTGGCGCACCTGAGGCACCACAAGAACGAGGGCGACGAGCAGCGCGTCTTCAAGTGCACCATCTGCCCCTACTCCACCGTCAGCCAGTATCACTGGAAGAAGCACCTGAGGAACCATTTCCCCAGTAAACTCTTCACCTGTGACCAGTGCAGCTACTTCTCCGACCGCAAGAACAACTACGTCCAGCACATCCGCACTCACACCGGTACGCCCACATCACATGTAGAGTTTAGCATGTTCTCCCCGCGTCCTCCCCGATGCGCTGTGGTGAAAGTTAGTTAACACGTCAATGGATCGTTTCTGTACCCGTTCTCCAGGCGAGCGCCCGTTCAGGTGCACCTACTGCGACTACTCCAGCTCACAGAAGACTCACCTGACACGCCACATGAGAACACACTCGGGTAAGTCAGATTTACCCACGATGCCTCAGTGACTCCGGGTAACATCCATCTTTTAGATAAATGATGATCACCAGTCATTTATTTTACTTTTCTAAAGAGTACATCCTGAGATTACAGATGTATTTTACATCAACCAAACATGGCGTTAAAACACAAATAAATAAACAAATAAATAAATGATTTGTGCATCAACCACAACAAATACAGTAAATTCCAAGAGGTGCGCATGCGTGGTCAAAACGAACGCGGTCTGGATTCATTACAATCTAGTTTTCATTCCTCTGTCGCCCTCTGCTGGTGTACAGCGGTATTTCAATCTGGGATTGAAGTTGATCTGAAAAGAAATGCATTTATTATTGTTTTTAATATTTAATATTATTATTATTATTATTTTAAAGAGGACTAGACCAAACTAGATCATAAATATATTTGGTTACTAAATCCCCAGAGACACACTCCACAATCTGGTAGAATGCAGGAAGACTTTCTGGGTGGCTCGGTGGGTAGCACCGTCGCTTCACAGCAAGAAGGTCTTGGGTTTGATTCCCAGGTGTGCTCAGGAGAACAGCGGGTCATTTAGGTGTGGAGTTTGCATGTTCTCCTCGTGGCTATGGGCCAAAGAATGAACCTGAAGTCTTACTAATAAAAGCACTTCCTGTGTCTAATCGTGTTGTTTCTGTGTTGCACACCATGCAGCGTCTGGATCGAACCGGTATCAGGTTTGTACTATCGACCCTCCTGGTACCCTGACACTGGATTGTTTGGTTTTGTGTTCCTGCATGATGTGTGTGTGTGTTTGTGTGATGGGCGCCCCCTGACGTTGCTCTGTTCCCCCTCCAACAGGTGAGCGGCCTTTTAAATGTGACAGCTGCAGCTACCTGGCAGCCAATCAGCACGAGGTGACCCGCCACGCCCGGCAGGTCCACAACGGTCCCAAACCCCTGAGCTGCCCCTACTGCCAGTACAAGACGGCCGACCGGAGCAACTTCAAGAAGCACGTGGAGCTGCACGTCAACCCCCGGCAGTTCCTCTGCCCCGTCTGCAAGTACGCCGCCTCCAAGAAGTGCAACCTCCAGTACCACATCAAGTCCAGGCACCCGGGCCACGCCGACATCTCCATGGACGTCTCCAAGGTCCGGCTGAGGGTCAAGAAGAGCGATGGGGACGGCCAGGAGCCCAAGAAGGACGCTCAGAAGGAGAAACGGAGACCGGAGGACGTGGAGGACGTCCCGATCAACCTCTCCATCAAAAAGAGCGTCAAGGGAAATTCAGATGTGGAGAACAATAAGAAGAAACCTTCAGCAGAACCTGCAGGAGAAAAGCCTGGAGAGAAGAGGGCGGAGAAACGGGCGGGGCCGAAGAGCGACGCCGATAAGGGCGCCAAGAAGGCCAGAGCCAAGGAGGACGGAAAGAAGGTGAAAGAGGCGAAGAAGGTTCTGAGGTCCGCCGAGAAGGTGACGAGGAGCCGGGCTAAACGGGAGCAGGAGGAGAAGCTCGCCCTGGAGGAGGAGGGAAGAAGGAAAAAGAAGCTGGAAGCCCAACGACGGGAGAAAGTGAAGAAGGAGAAGGAAGAGGAGGAGAGGAAGGAGCGAGAGCGACTGGAGGAGGAAAAGAAGGAGAAAGAGGAGGAGCAGAGACAAGAACAACAGGAGCAGGAGATGAAGGAGAAGATAAAGAAGGAGGAGGAGGAGGAGAGAAAAGAACGAGAGAGACTGGAGGAGGAAAAGAAGGAGAAAGAGGAGGAGGAGAGACGAGAACAACAGGAGCAGGAGATGAAGGAGAAGATAAAGAAGGAGGAGGAGCTGAGACGTCTGGAG
>JAYDZF010000021.1:12304615-12316618 GCA_034509105.1 Microcambeva barbata | reverse complement strand
TCTTCTTCTTCTTCTTCTTCTTCTTCTTCTTCTTCTTATTATTATTATTATTATTATTATTATTATTATTATTATTTTAACACATGGCGGTCTGTATTTTTTATATAAATGTTCCTGCAGATTGAAATGAGTTTTATTTCCTTTGGTCCCTGCAGCGCATCTCTGCTCTATAACAGAAATAAATGTCTGATCTCATAATTGTACAGACCTTATAATTGTACATTAGGGGTAGAGTTGGTATGTTCTCTTTATCCCATGACACAGACGTTATAATCAAAATTACAGCAGCTGTTCTGATTGACCAATCCACCGTCTGCACTCTGTGCTCGTACCTATTCAGTCCTCATCAACGCACTTGGTCTCGCATTTTGCGCAGGTACGGTGCGGTTTATTTGGTCATGGAAACAACCACTAAATGTGGGGTGGGCAGAGGGACCATTTATCTTTAAATTATCTATCCATATTCTCCCAAAATATCAAAACCAGAACAACATTATCCATGTGTCAATTAAACATACATCTATAACATCTCATTTAACTTTTATCAATTTTTTTTAGGTTTGAACAACAGGACATTGTTATAAATATTTGGTAAACTTTTGTGTTTGGCCAAAACGTAAAGATTCTATAAGACAGATACATAATAATGATTAAACCTCATTTATAATAAAAAGGATTCGAAAGAAATGTTCAATAAAGCGCTTTGCTGCCATCTAGCGGAAATATTACGTCACAAATCATCAAATCAAAATAATTAAGCCCAAGTTAAGCACAAGTTAAGTTTATTTAATAACAAATCAAGTTAAATTTAAAGACATCTACATGGATGTATTATTTAATATTATTTAGGCTTAAGGTTTTATGCTATAGTTCAAGACATACAAAGATATCAAGGTGTTAAAATAATAATAATAAAAAACCCAACCAAGTCACTGTGAGGGATAAATAATAAAAGAATCTATCTTAGGAAATGAGGTGTAAATGTTAGTAAGTGCAGCTCAGAAGTATAAGATGTTTGTAGAGAATAAATGAGGTTTGGTCCAGGTTACAGTTCATCTCTCAGGTTCTGCACGCAGGCGCTCATTGCTTGTAGACAAGCCTGCAGAGATCCAGCAAAGCCTGCAAAACATTAAACCAGTCACCACTGAGCTTGATCCACTGAACCCTGAGCTTTAAGAGCTCAGACCTGCAGTGACCCAAAGGAAAAAAAAGACCAAAAAGTTGCAGATTTTCCTTTATTACCAGAAAAGATTCCTTTGGGCTCCTCGTGTTTTCTGTTCATGATTCCGTCCGCACATTTATCAACTGCACAGTGTGCAAGACCTGAGAGAACCAAAATCAGTGAATCTTTAATCCCACATGGTGATGTGGAATCTGTTTATACATGAGCTCGCTGTTCACTCACCACGAACCGAATCCTTTCTTTCAAGACTGTAATCTGAAATCAAAACAACAAAACGTCCATTTATTTAAGGAACGATTCTTGACGTGCATCAGGCGCATACAAGTCATGGCTTAGACGTCTTTATTTTTACACGTTTTATTTTGTGTAAATAAGTTCAAAATAGTCGATTACTCGAATTCTGCTGCATTAGCAGACAGGCTAGCAAAAATCCTACAACATTGCACCTGTTAGCAGAGACTTAAACTTAAAAACTTACAGGAGTTTTCATAGAGGAGATCATATCCATCTTTGATGCATTTCTTTATGAGACAAACTTTAATAGAAACAAGAAAATAGTTTTTGTGTTACTGTTGTTATACAATACTTTTGTCTTATTGATCACTGTATACCTAACATGCTTGTTCAACCCAACCTTTGGTATTAATACATATATAAGGCATTATTTTTATTGAAGGTGGGTCAAGTGTTCCAGATTTGGAATGTACTTATACATCCTAATGTCACATAAAGCTCGTGAGTGGAATACTTCATTAACATTTTAAATGTCAGTACACTGGGGGACATTTTGAGCTTTCATGAGTATTTGTTGGGTGTGTCCCGGCACATTGTGATCACAGGGCTTGCTTGTCATGCATTAGGCATTGACACCTGATTTAGGTGAGTTACGTCACATGTGGTCTTGTTCTGGTTGTGTTATTCTAGTTTCATCCACCCTCAGATATGGCAAACCATGTCCGTGTAGATGCCCGGCTAGCTGATAGCACAGCTGAGATTAAAATCCCAGATCGCTTTACCACAGTTTTGTAAATGGATGTTAGATTCTCTGACAGCACCACACCAGACATCACTAAGCCCGGATGATAGTCATGTTAACGTGAATAGGATGTTTGCTTTTTGAACATTCGTCCTACCTGTGCTGAGGCAGTGGTTAGCCAGCATCCCCCTCTGAATGCATTCTGAATAATGAGGTAGTTATATGAAACAATTAGTGAGAGGCATCATGAAAACAACACATGGTACAGCTGGCACCAAAACCACCATCAGTCAGATGCATGAGCTCAGCATATGTAACACAGTGTTTGCCAACCAATGTTTGCTTCAGGTGTCAATTATTAATTACAGTATAAAATGATGCTACATGATTATCTGCGTATTGGCGGAACATGAAAGTAAAGCTTTTAGTTCTGCAGTGGTCATGAGATAAACCAACAATCTGTGGCTGTGCAACCATGTGCCCTGTCATATGAGAAAAGATTCTCATTTCTTTCTACTCTGTGTTACTGCCCGAAAGTGACCTGTGTATTATTTGATTTTATTTTTAATAAAGATGTAATTCTTAGAACTTAAACATTCAAAGATTTGATGGGTTAATATTTATTTTACTTTTAAATACACTGCACACATTACACATTTTATTCTCATTAGATACTCCTATCATACATATGAACAGTGTGGGTATACAATTAACAACTGTAGCCCATCTGTTGCTCTGCATTCATCATTATACTTTCATTTTAATTGAAAGTGACCCTCAGAGACACTCACACACTGATTTCATGCTTCTAGGTGATAAATTGGTCTCTTTTAAATAGATATTTTAGTCCAGGCTTGTTGAATCCAGCTGATTCCTTACCTTTAATTTCATCTACTGGCATGAGGAAGGTTTCACTTTTGGTTTCTGCACACACACCTGTTTTAATGTAAAGTGAAAATAGAAACTTGAAAACGTTTACTAGTAAACAATAAGCTAATTTAATGTGGCTCTATACACTACTATATTTCTGATCATCTCTTTAATATCCAGCCTAATGTATAGAAAAGCTGTAGATTACACAGACTCTGTATGTCTTTAACTAACGAGGTCTTTTTCAGATTTAACATTTAAATTCATGTGGCTTAAAACTTACCCATAACGATGGCAGCAAATATGAGACAAAAATGCCGAGCCATAGCTTCGTCTCAGCTCTGTTCTCCTCTGCCTCTCTACACAGGTACACTGAACTACCACGCCTTCAAACTTTGTTTATCTATGATACAACCCAACAATTCCTATTGGACTCCTAGGAAACAAAAGGAAACCACTTAAACATGACAAGGCAAACCCAGGATGTGTAATACCACTAAAACCGATGCATTTAACTTGAACTAAACATTGGTTATACAATTAAAATGTTTGACATAAACAGTCAAAGCCATCAATCAAATGTTTACTATTGTTACTGCAAACATGAGTGTCAGACCAAATAACAGTGCTGTATATTAAATTATGGATTTGGGCAGGTTAACCTCATCAGATAACATGGTGAGTGTCTTTGATCTCTCCACATATTTAAGTCTGGGCTTTTGTTGGACCTCTTTAGGACTGAGACTTCCCTTAACGACTATCAGTGTTTGGCCCATCATAAGTTTATGTTTGCTCTGAATGAGTCTCTTCTTAAATGTGTCTATTTTTGTCTCCATACGTCCTTGTTTATTACCTATCTCCATGTCCTTACCACTGTGAGGTTCCCCCATTGCAGGGCCAACATATTTAATGACATGCAGTGCCTGATTTTGTTGTTTTGATGTTATATATTGAGGATTTCTTGTTGTGCAATGTACTAAAAGGGTTTAGTTTAGTCGTTATTTACTGGGGATTGGTTATTTCTCAACGTACTGGGGGTTTGTTTTGAGTTGTTATGTTCCTTCCTTTGCAGTGTTTAGTTGTGATGTAATGTGTTTGGTAAAGGTTTACTCATGGCGTACTCTAAGGAAGGGGTTAATAATGATGTATTGCACTGGGAGGTGTTTTGGTTATGATGTAACGCATTACATGAAACGCTACCTGTACGATAATATATAACGCTATGTATAGACACGTCGCCTCAAAGCAAAGTGCACAGGTAACTGCACATTTTCAAAACAAAACAAAATCGCTAGACATTAGTTGTGCTGCTCTTCAATTTTAATCGTATGCTGCATTGAGTGTATTCAGACGGTGGGAGATGCTTGGACCCTGTTGCTTGGGTGTGTGAAGTCGGTGATGTTATTTTCCCACCCGCTTTCCCACAAACCCCGCCTCCTTATGGTTGCCCGTACACCCAGTAGATCCACCGATTGGCTAATGGTCATTAACGTATCAATTCTAACCAACAAGATTAAAGAAGGCGGGACCCTTTGCAAAACGGGTAGGGGAAAAAATAACGCTTGTAGGGAAAGAAGACATTTTGTGTAGCGAGAGTAGAGAGGACACACACGTACACGGTGTTTAACAGAATTAAAAATAAACCACTTTATATCTGCCGACATTTTAACAGCGTCGAATACGTTAACATATTTACTATTCATAAATTGGCCGACGGTGGTTTGACGTTTGCTGACTAGTTTGGTCTGATTGGCGTCGACAGCAAACATTTCATCTATTAGCTTAGCATTAGCTTCGTCGCCGAAAATAGCTAAGCTAAGCTAACCGGCTAAATCTCAACTTTCTTCCTCTCAGAGACAGAATGGCGTTGAAGCGAATTCACAAGGTAAGTATAACTTAACTTAGACTCATTTAGTGGCCAACCTGTAATGCGATTCATGACATAGCTTTCTCATATATTACAATACAGTTTGGTTGTTGAAGTTACTGGCTGTGTCCCAAATTGCATCCAATCGTACGAAATACTGTTACTATATATAGTTCTCTCGATAAACTGATTTGTCAGATATTGATAATTGATGTAATCCCCTGATTTAATATCACATTTTTGTATATTTTTATGATCGTTTGAATGACATTTTTGTGGGGTCATAGCGCAAGGACCTCATATGTTTAAGGGCCTTACTCAAGGGCCCAACATTGGCTGTTTGTTAAAGCCAGGAACATTAGCACTGCCCCAAATCACACATTTTTAATCTAAATCATAACAGTTAGAATTAATGATATGTTATAATTAGGAAGCATGAATTAAAATTCAGCTGTAAATTATGCCTGCACACCTCCACTGGGATCTACTGTTCAGGTCCCCATGGTGCTATCGTCCTTTGGGGCGTTTCCATACAGGCATGGCTGAGGCCCTAAGATGGACTGGTGTTCTGTCCATAACCTTAAAAACCGTATCTACTAATGAACTGAAAATGACCCGAGTGATAAAACATCATCAGGTGATCTGAGATCATTCACAGTAACAGACATCGATAATGTCCATGTACCGGACTGGGCTTTATAACGTTGCCGGTTCAGTCCAGCCAGTGTCGGGCCCCTAAACGAGGCTCTTTATCTGAAGTGTTGTGTCCAGGAACAGCATCATCCTTCTGAATAGAGAACTATAACATCCAGGAACCGTGAGCCGGTGTGAATAAATCACAGTCCAGGTTTTTCAGATCAGCGTTAAATCAATATTTTCAGTGTTGTAGTGTGGTGTCTGAATTCAACTTTTTATAAAATTACAGTGTTGTGTATGTTAAGATTTACGTTTTGTTGTTTGGAATGCAATAAATAAGAAGAAAAATCAGTAGCGTCGCCAAGTTTGTCTTTGTATATGAATCCAGTTAATCAGCAGGTAACTGGTTTTCTGTACAGCTGTGAATCTTGTCGTGTCATCTGGTGTGTGTGTGTGTGTGTTCAGGAACTCACCGACCTGGGTCGGGATCCTCCAGCGCAGTGTTCCGCAGGGCCGGTGGGAGATGACCGTGAGTGCGACTCTTTTCGTTTTATAGCTGACCCCGGCATGTTTAAGATAAGGACAGGATCTGCTCTGATCGTGATGTAGAACAGGTCTGATCAGGATCACAAACATCAGGATCAGATCTGGAGAACTGGACTTGAATAAATCCTGATACAGAAACAAGCTTCTGTTTTACCCGGTGCCAAGTTAATGACGTCTCATTCATCATCTCACGTATTGTAAACATTGATCTATATTTAATCGTCTTCTCTGTGTGATGTTTGTTGACAGTGTTTCATTGGCAAGCCACAATCATGGGACCTGTAAGTATGCAAATCTCCTTCCTCTACCCACAATGCAAAGCCGCTCTGTTTCTGCTGTTAACGTGTCCCGCCCCCACCTGTGTGCTTTACAGAACGACAGTCCGTATCAGGGTGGCGTGTTTTTCCTGACCATTCATTTCCCTACAGACTACCCGTTCAAACCACCTAAGGTATGTGAGGGCCGTTTTAAGTACAGGTACACCTGACTCCTTCAGGACCAGGATCATAAACAACAAAATCACATCCCAGCAGAACGCTGCAGCTCATTTCAAACTCGTCTGTCATTTCTAAATCATCCAGAGTCATTATTACAGATAAATAAAGATAAACAACTGTACGATAAATACAAAAAGATTTTCATGTGAACGAGGCTAGGCTAGAGACGAGTGGAGACATGATGTAGAGATCCATTCTGATTAGAGCTGCAGCTCTGGATTATTTTAGTGATCGACTATTGTGTCTGATTCCATAAATTCTTTTGCTTTCATAAAGAGTTAAAAAATAATAATAACGTCAAGGTTGTGTGTTCTCACTCTTCTCCTCCTGATCTGGGTTCCGTCCTAAATCGCGCTCTCTTACTGAACAGTAGGAGGAAGTGGTGACGTACTACTTATCGAAGCGCGTGTGAAGAGTTTCCGGTTTAAGGGCCGGGTGTGATTTGGGACGAGGCCCTCGGCTTTATAGAGTCGCGAGGATGGGACGATTCATCGTGGAGAATCACTTACATCGAATCTTCTAATCGAGTCACTTGAGGAATCGTTCTGGTCCTGCTCTACAGTTAGCGTAGACTTTATTCATCGGCGGGGCCCGGTCGGTCGACAGCGAAGGCTCCCTATCAGAACCGATTGTATCGTCTCTGTCCTGCAGGTGGCGTTCACCACGAGAATCTATCACCCCAACATCAACAGCAACGGCAGCATCTGTTTGGATATCCTCAGATCACAGTGGTCACCGGCGTTAACGATTTCTAAAGGTGAGCGCCGAGGTTCAACACATGTATCGGCATGTTTGCACCCATGGCTCGGCTGACCCCGTGTTCTTTTACAGTCCTGTTGTCCATCTGCTCTCTGTTATGTGACCCGAACCCAGACGACCCACTAGTGCCAGAGATCGCTCGCATATATAAGACAGACAACGAAAAGTAAGTGCGCCCCCTTCAGCTCTATCAACAAACAACATCAAAGCAGGTTCATATGTCAGCAGACATTCTTTAAAATGTGTCTATGGGATGAATACTAACAATCAGATGAACGTCTATATAAGCGCCCCCTTGTGGAGGTGATTTGATTCACATAAGATGCACCATGTCTCATACCAGTGTGATCTTAAATGGAACTATACTCACAGCGATGGAAAGTCTGGATGAATCCTGAGCTGCTTTTTTGTTGTTTGTTTGGATCTTTTACTGTAATGAGGTGCTGGTTCCACCTAGTGGTGAGAGGAGACACAGACACATCTAATGACCAAAGCCCCCAACCAACCTGAGATGTGTGTTTCATTGTACTAGTGTGTAATTCCATTGTACTAGACTCATGTAGATGTGTGTATTGAAGATGAAGGGATTTCATATGCGCTGTGCTATTGCAACTACGTTAATAGTATTTTTATTGTGTGTGTGTGTGTGTGTGTGTGCGTGCGTGCACCCCGTGTGAGGTTTGACCTTCATGATTCTGCAGTGTGTTTTGGCCGAGGCACAAATTGACCTGAGCTGTGCAAGCCCAGCATGTGATGATGACGGTGCTCTCTCTCTCTCTCTCTCCCTCTCTCTCTCTCTCCCCCTGCAGGTATAACAGAATAGCGCGAGAATGGACCCAAAAATACGCCATGTGATGCCCCTAACGATATCACTCCCGATCACTCTGCATTATAGCTGGAAGAACATTCAGCAGGCCGGCTGCCTACCCCCCTCCCCCCCTTACGTTCGTGTTTCATTTTAAGATATTGTTCCAACGGATCGGCACTTCCCTCCCGCCCCCCCTCAGACCAAATTAGTCCCCCGTCTGCCCGTCCCGTGTCCCTCTCACGTGAACCTCCGCGGGGCGGCGCCAGGTTAAAGAAGCGGGGGATCGAATCAGAAAAGAAAGATGAGCGCTTTTCGTTCACGCCACACGTCGAAGGTGCTACTAGGAAGAAACGAGAAACGAAAGACGTCGACCTATGAAGCGTGAAGTTTTTATAAGCTTTTACGACGGCAGATCTAAACACTTAGTCCGACTATTTCATCCACACGTACGAGCGGTGTCAGATCTACCTGTGTGCATGTTCACAGGAGAGTGATACACACTCGCACCCACTTCGAGGGAGTCTGAGGACTTTTATTTCTTACTCCTGTATTTTTGTTTGGTTTATTTTTATTTTTTTTAGAACAAGGAGCTGTTAGTTCACCTCTCGTCCTTCACACTGTTTGCTTATTGCACTGAATGAAACGATTGGAAGCTCTCGACGGCCGGCCGGTGAACTATCGGCTCCTCTAGGTGTCCATTTGGTTTCTCAATAAAGGTGGTAAATGGATCAGATCTCCCGGTGTGTGTTTACTGTACGAGCGTGGGTGTGGGTGCATGAGTGGGCTGCTCTCAACTCCAAGATCACAGAACTTCAAGTGTGTAAGCGTTATTTCTGGACTTATGTAATCAAAGGGTTGCTGTGTTAAGGCCCTTGAACCTTCATTGTTTTGATTATAAACATGGGAATGGATGGAGAAAAACAAAACTGCTGCCGAATGCCATTAACATAAAAATGTAATGCAAACGCTGAGCTGTGTAATTTTTATTAGTATCAATAATGAGGCCCTTGCTGTTGCCTCAAATATGAAAACCAGTGTGCTCTCCTTTGTAAATAAAATATTAAATAAAGCTAATATAAGAAATATATACATACATGGTAAATGCACAGTTGCACACAGTATATACAAACAGTCTGATGTAAAAGTGTTTAAAGTGCAATATTTGGAATTATCAGTGCAGTGGGCGGAGTGCAAAATCTGATGTGTGTGACATAATGAGTGCAGTGGAGAGTGCGCACTACATTTACATAAGGATAAGTAATCCAAAGGATGTTAGTTTAAGCATCACTACTGTCAGGTTGTGGCTGCTGGGCCCTTGAGCGAGGCCCTTAACCCTGATTCCTCAGACTGTATACTGTGCTGCAATGCGCTTTAAATAAAGGCGTCTGATAGATGCTGAAAATGTAAATTATTTATTATCATTTTCCATCGTGCTGTAGTTGCGAGGAACCGCCACCAGATGTCGCGCAACGACCCTGTCGCGGCCCGTGTGACGTCACAGGGAATTTCCAGCTAGGAAGTCACTTTCTGCTCAAACTCTTCGGCTGAAGCGCAAACCGCTCCGATCGCCAATGAGACGTTCTGGTCCTCAGACTCTCCGATTTAATCTCCTCAAGCTGCGACGTGTCCGCCCTTAAAGACGCGCTGGTGAGAGAGGCTGTAAGGTTAGCGGGCGGTCCGGAGCGAACATGGCGCAGTAATGTGATTAAAGAAACTTTCTGTGTGGAGCCTCATGTTTTCTGGAGCACTAAGTCACCACGGTAAGCGCCTTTATCGGGTTCCTTCTCGTCGTGGCGTCGTTCTGTGTCGGTTCTGTCGTCTGTGCTGTGTGTGAAGTTTTCGTTCAGATTTAGTTCAGATTTGCTCCGTCGGTACTTCCTACTGCTGGAGGGAGGACGTCTGGCGTTAGCTTTAGCATTAGCATCAGTGTTGTGATGGTGTGGGTGTGAAAACTTAAATCTTGAGTCTGGCGTGAGTCCTTCCGGCGTGGTTAAGTCAAGGGCTGTGTCCCAAATCACTCCGAATTCAGCCCGCCCAGGTGCCTCAGGTTGAACATCACGCGCTGCCGGGACTCGAACGCTGACCCTTCTGGTGCGCGACGGTCGTATTAAGTAAAGTATTCACGCTCCCCCCGACATGTCTGTTATGATCTGGTCTGGATCAGGTGCGTCTCAGATCACCTTACACCCTCCAGAAGGGCTTGAGGATCTAGCTCGGTGTTACGCCCGACAGCGAGAAGGTCCTGGGTTCGATCCCCAGGTGGGGTGGTTCAATCCTGAGTGTCACCGAAGGTCTTCTTGAGGAGCAAAACAATAAACCGAATCTTACTTGATGTTATTAAAGTCCTCTGTTTTTTTTTACAGGTGTTGTGGGCAGTGTGTGTGTGTGTGTGTGTGTATAAAGGTATTCATTTGTGTATTTTCTTTCTGCAGGAACCATGACTGATGAGGAACCTTTTCTGCCCCCTGATACGGTAACACATGACAACTCTTCCACCTTCTAGTAGAAATGTCATCGCTCTTTGTGGGCCTGTGGGTCTAGTGGTTCGTGTACACGACTAGTACGGAAGGTCGCCAGGTTCAAACCCCTGGCAGGTTACTCCGGTCGGGCCCTTGAGCGAGGCCCTTAACCCTCATTGCTCAGTATACTGTAACTGTACGTGGCTTTGGATAAAGGTGTCTAAATGTACATCTTTAGTGTGTATGGTGTGAGTTGCCTCTCATAATTATTACATTGAGATGAATTGACCGTGTTTGGAGGGGGGGGGGGTGTAGTCCTCTGACCTACGACCTCAGGGACCTGGGTCTGAATCCACCACGACCCTGATCGGGACGAATGAAAGGAAAACGGGACGCTCTTTTGTTTTATTGTTGCTGGAGTTGCTGCTGACGGTTTAGGGAAGGCCCGCGCTGTTCGATGGAAGCCGAATGTTCTCGGGCTCTAGAGAATGAAGGTGAGAAGAAGAATCTGGTTGCACAGGAAGCGTCTCTTAGAAAGACGCCGAGATCCGTGGCTTTTCTTTCTTTCTTTTTTTTTTTATTATTCTGTGGTCGCCCTTCAGCCCGACATCAAAGACTCTCAGGCTCCAGATCCTGGTGCAACAACAAAAAAAACATGACTGTTTCTCTGGTGGTTCGAGTAATCGAGCTAAGACGGCTGCGGTAGGGTAGGCGCTCCTCATAACTGCTGCCATCACGACCTCTGCTGGCGGCTCGAAGGCGGTGCACCGTGAGGGTCTCCGCTCGACTCCGGGTGACCTAACGTCTCCGTTCTCTCTCCTCCCCCGTGTAGTTCGACTATCAGCAATGGATCTCGATGGAGCCCACCTTCACCCCCCTGCACCCCCCGTCCACGCTACGGAGCGGTAGGTGTTCTGTTCGAAGACATCCGCGCGCACACCGGCGCCGAGATCCCGAACACCAGGGGTCGAATCTACAGGCGACCTCCTGTAGTGACCCCGGGTTACAAGAGGAGGGCGGTGTTGAACCCAACTGGACCTAAATGGTTAAATGTAATAGAGTAGAAGAATATTCCAATAGATAGAAATATAGCGTGTGTATATATTAAGAGGGGGATAGAGAGGGGGCTGGATGGATGGATAAATGGATAGAAAAATAATCCAGTCTGGGGCCCCGACACTCCTGATAAATAATAAAATAATGATGTGTAGGTTTTACTTATTTTATTATTTATGATCAGTCACTTTATGAATCTGAGGGATCATGTTTGTTTGTTTTTAATTGAATGTGAGCGTACCGAGCCTGTTATCAGTGTTTACTGTGTGTGTGTGTGTGTGTGTGTGTGTGTGTGTGTAGGGTGCTGTTTACACACACACTACCCTGTGTGATCTGTATGATCAGC
>JAYDZF010000021.1:11727568-11739729 GCA_034509105.1 Microcambeva barbata | reverse complement strand
AGGACTCTGGTTGCCCAGGGCACCTGTACAGAAAGTCGAGCGGTAAATAATAGCGGAGAGGAAATCCGTCAACGTCTTGAATCTCAGAATGTGGATGAGTGGTCGGTGTCTCCATGGTTACGAAGACGACCCAAATCTTCATTTTGAAGGGAGTGGGTGGGGTCATGAACGCCCTGTAAGGACTCTGGTTGCCCAGGGTGTAAACTGGGAGAACGAACAGGTTAAACGTTTTACAGGTGTAGGCCGTAATGTGTTTTGTTTACTCCTGAACCTCAACCCTAATCGAGACAGAATGAGCCTGAATCATTCATTAATTCATATCTAATACAGGAAGTTGCTCCGGCTTCTACCAGGACCGCAGGCAGGCCGGTCCGGTACCCGTGCTCTCTTACCTGATAGGTGACCTGCCTCCCAAAACAATCTAATAAGCATGATAATTAAAATGCTCGTTATCAGGTTACACAGTCAGAAACGTCAGGTACTTTCCATTCAGCCTCACAGCAGCAGCAGGATTTCGACAGGGGGGGCTTTACTGTGAGCGCTGCTGAGGGCTCGGCGACACGAACGCCACAAACATCCGGTGACATCATTTCCTGTCCACGCCGAACAGGAAATCCTTTCAGTTTGAGCTACTGAATAAATTAAAGGGGAGGCCGACCACTCATCCACATTCGGAGTTTCAAGACGGTGACGGATTTCCTCTCCGCTGTTATTTTCTGCTCCGCTTACTGTACATGTGCCCTGGGCAACCAGAGTCCTTACACGGCGTTCATCACCCCACCTCTTATTCGCCTGTTCGGCGAACTGGATGCCGACTGTGGCCGCTAGAGAATAAACGCTGGGATAAAATCAGTGCAACCAGTGCTGAGAGCTAAGATAAGACCCCCAGATACAGAGCGGAGGGTCGGGGGCCTTGCTCAAGGGCCCAACATTGGCTGTATGGCAGAGCTGGGATTACAACTCCAGATTATATCTGATGGTGAAGGTGTACGCCTTCTTCCTTAAAGGTTTCATGATTCGAGCTCATTCCGACCCCCTCGAGTCTTTAATCAGAAATGTCGATCCGGTTAAACCGGCTCCTCCGACAAGGCTCAACCAAAAAAAAAAGCCTCCGGTCACATGGGCCACGCCCGTCTCCCGGGCAGCCGTGCCGATACCGCGGCAGACAAACAAAGCAGGAACCAGGAAGTGCGGATGTTTTCGTGACCTTACTGTGAACGACGGCCCGGTAGGCTGCGGCCGCCGGAGAACCCGGCACCTCGCTCAGGAACGACTTTCCCTCGTCGCAGCTTCTCCCTTTCGGAGAGAGGACACACAGAAGCCAGAATGAGGAACCGGGTCAGAGAGCAGAAGTCCGAATCCACGACACCGGTCTCTGCTCGTGCCGACATCACTCGACTTCTCGGTTTGACCTCGATACGAGGATGAGGAAGTTTTCAGGGAAAGTCCCGGCGTGATGGAATGCAGCTTGGAGAACTTTGATAACAAACAGGCGTGAACGATCTTGCATGGATGCCCCAGTTGTTTATAATAATGGCTCCACCGAGGTGCTCGGCAATTGCCCCGTAACCCTTTCCAGCCTTGTGGAGGTCTACAATTTTGTCTCCGGTGTCTCTGGACGACTCATTGGTCTGATCCATGTTAGTAGTCGTGAGTCTTACTGATTGTGTGGGGTGGACAGGTGTGTTTACGCAGGTAACGACCTCAAACAGGTGCTTTCATTTAGAATAATGAGTGGAGGTGGACTGACAGGTCTTTGAGGGCCAGAATTTTTTGCTGATTGGCCAGGGTGTTCAAATACTTATTTGCAGCAGTAACACACAAATAAATAATTTTTAAAAAATCATGCATTGTGATTTTTTTTTTTTAGATCATCTGAGATGCACCTGAGATGAAAATTTCAGACCCTCCGTGATCTCTGAGTGGGAGAACAAAGTCGCAGGGTGTTCAAATACTTATTTTCCTCTCTGCGTGTTAGCATGTCGACGTTTTATGCATTTGATCAGAGATAAAGTGGTCATAATGTTATGCCTGATGCGTCGATAGATCTGACCTTTAATAATACGGACGGACCGGTTAGTCCTGATTCCTCATAAATCACTCGTTACACCTGGTGTTGGAATAAATAGAACAAAATTTGACTGCACCTCGACTACACCGCCAGTAGGGCAAATGCAATAAAAAAAACCCCAAAACCCCAAAGATGGTGGAACACAGATAAAGGTTTGTGATCACAAAAAACCCCCTGAAACCCCAAAGGGGCTTTTAATGTCTCCTGCATGACCCCGGATAGTCATTTCCCGCTCATGAAAATGTTGAGTCTCTATGTGGGGTCCAACTTGTTTCGGGGCAAAAATGAGGAGAATGATTCATCCTGAGAAAGTAAGAAATCTCTAAAACAAAATTATTATTTTAATTAAAAAAAAAAGCTTTTCTTTATTCTGGCTTAGGCTGTTTCTTTTAATGGTGGTAAAACTGAAATACCTATCCGGGGGTCCAGGGGTACTCGGCCCAGCAGGGGCAGAGCCAGCTCGTCGCACATCTTCTGAGCGCCTCCGGTGGTGGGAGGAAAGATCTGCGAGGTATTCTGTCGGAGCGGAGAGCAGCGTCGGTCAAAAACATGGAGGACGAGATGACACATCACAGAGGGTGTATTGGTAACAGTGTACAATCTGAGCACTCGAGGGTTAAGGGCGTCGCTCAAGGGCTCAACAGTGACCGGTGGGGGCGTGAACCGACAACCTTTTCGATCACCAGTACAGGCTACAATGGGAAATGCTGCACATATTAGAATTTGGAATTCTTTTAAGCATCGTGTTTTACACCGTTAGGGGTCGGGTGCCTCGATCAAGGGCGCTTTGGTCGTGACCAGCTGGGATTCGAACCGGCGCCCTCCCGGTGACGTGCGTGTGTCTCTGTCCTCACTTTACACTTGGGGCAGACGAAGCCGCTCATGTTCTCCACCACGCCGATGATGGGCAGCTTCACTTTCTGACAGAATCGAACCTCCTTCCTCACGTCCTGAAGGGAGACTTCCTGTCGGGGATAACAAGGAAAGCGTCCACACACACACACACACACACACACACACACACACACACACACACACACACACACACAGAGGAGCGTGTGAGGTCGTATTTCACAGAGAAAAGAATGTGTGTGTGTGTGTGTGTGTTAGATAAGTAACGTGAGAACACGTCCTTGCTGATTAATACACCAAGACGTCTTAATGCTCTGGGGGTCAAAGGTCAGTAGCGGACCTCGATTTGCCATGGCGACACCTAGCGGGAGCATCCAAAAGTATTTACTTATTTTTTTTAAGATTTAGAGTCCTCTTTTCATCACTGTGCATCACACACAAACACACACACTAGTAAACACTAGAGGGTGCGGTGAGCGGGCGTGGCAACGGCGCCTGGGGAGCAGTTAGAGGTCAGGTGCCTTGCTCAAGGGAACTTCGGTCATGACCTGTCATAGATTAAGTTTTTATTGTTTACTGTTCTTAAGGTTCTCATTTCTAACCCACGTGAACAGCTAACAGTTTGGGGAAGGCCCTTTCCGGCTCCGGTCCGACTAGCCTGGTGTGGGTTACAGAGGGAAGACCCGTGCTCACCTGTGGGGTGGTTATGATAACTGCCCCGTCGATGCCCGCCCCGCTGAGGTACTGCACCACCGAGAGGTGTTCGTCTGACGTCCCTGGCGGCGTGTCCACAATCAGGTAGTCCAGCTCGCCCCAGTCGACGTCCCTCAGGAACTGCTTTATCATCCCTGCACACAGCCGCAGCGCCGACATTACAAAGCTTTTATTCTATTCTATTATTCTCCCGACACGGGTGAAAAGACGCATCCGGCTACCGCACACGTGCCGGAGGTTGTCGGGATCAGTAAAATTAAAAAAAAAGTGATCAGGAACTGGTAAAAAATCCCGATGTTTTATGTGTTGTTCTCTGGGGGGCGACGTGGAGGCTCGGTGGGTAGCACAGTCACCTGGCAGGGTCCGGATTCACTTCTGTGTGGAGTTGGCATGTTCTCCATTTGTCCATGCGTGTTTCTTCCGGGTCTTGATACATGGAGACACTAAAGTCCTTCTAGCAATGTGTGTGGCTTGTATGATATGATAATAATAATAACCCAGTGTGACCCCGACCAGGATAAATCGGAGGTTAAACACTGACCGACTGACTGAAGGACTCCGCCCCCCGAGGTGCAGGTGATGGCTGGCGGGGGCGAGACTCTAAACCCGTCTAGAGGAAGTGAAAGTCACGCGCAGGACGAAAATACAAAAGCGTAGATGAGTTTAAAGAGAAAACAGAAGGAAGCTCAAGGTCCCGCGGGGCCGTAGCGGCGTACAGAAATGAGGCGATCAGGGTCCAAGTGCTGCGCTGCTAGACCCACGCACCGTTCTTTTTGGGGCCCCTCCAGATCACGGCGTCGTCGGGGCCGCCGAGCAGAAAGCCGACCGACATGACGGCCAGGTTGTCTTCTGCGTACTGGACAGAGAAAGTACAGGTCATGTGACCCGGACACGGATAATCCAGATGTGCTTAAACACCTGGCGTTCGGTCCCGTCAGAACCTGGAGAACTTGAGTGGACGCTCACCACAGGAGACCAGCCCGAACCGCTCTGATGAACCTAAAGATCCAAACGAAGCTCTTAAACGTACAGCAGCTCACACCATAAACATTTAGTGTTTTCTGTTTGTGTTTATTTTTCGTTTGTATTTGTTTCTTTGTTTGTTTATTTTTTGTTTGTATTTGTTTCTTTGTTTGTTTATTTTTTGTTTGTATTTGTTTCTTTGTTTGTATTTGTTTCTTTGTTTGTTTATTTTTTGTTTGTATTTGTTTCTTTGTTTGTTTGTATTTGTTTCTTTGTTTGTTTATTTTTTGTTTGTATTTGTTTTTGTTCATGTTTTATTCATTTTGTTTGTATTTTGTTTACGTTCATTTTGTTTTCGTTCATGTTTTGTTTGAATTTTTGTTTGTTATATTTATTTTTTGTTTGTGTTTTTATGTTCATTTCGTTTTTTCATGTTTTGTTTGTATTTGTGCTTTTGTTTATGTTCCGTCTCTGTTCTATGTTTGATCACGTTCAGTTCTGTTGATGTTTGTGTTTATCTTTATGTGTTCTGTGTTTGTTTGTGTTTATCTTTATGTGTTCTGTGTTTGTTTGTGTTTCGTTTGACTTGATGTGATATTGTGTATGTGAAGGGTTCTGTACCTGCTCTCCCTCGAGCCCCATTATTTTAGGAATCGATGGTCCACAAATGTCGACATCCAGCAGGGCCACCTAGAAAAAAATCTGAGCATCACTCAGGAGCATGAGGACGACTTCATTTCCTTCTACTATGAAACAATGCTGTTAATTCATCGGACAGTGTGTGTGTGTGTGTGTGTGTCCTACATGACCACTTTTTTCCACCTCTACGAGTGGTTCTCAGTCTCACACTGCTGTTACCCTGACCAGCCAGCAGAGGTCGACAATAAAGTCACACGGGACCGTCCTCAGTGGGCGTGTGCAGGCAGTGAGAAGCGACAGACTCGGATCATGAGTCTCATTCTGTACATTTTAATCCCTGATGTTGAACGTAGGATCGAAAACAGACTGAATTGCCTGTGAAACAATAAACCTGAAGACTGAGAACTGTGAGCTGGTTTGAATGGTGGACTTTAAACCGCTCTGACATGAACTGGAACCTCGACTGAGGCTTTCTGACCAACATCGGTGCCCAGCCATGTGAGAAGACCTTTATTATAGATAAAACAATAATATTATGATTGATGATTGATTAATATGATACTCGAGTGCCTCAGTCAGTCGTCATCTGTAGCTCACAGCTGCCACCTTGTGGACACGTGTTTCAAAACAGGGTGAACATTTTTAATTTCCTTTTTTAGACTCTTTTTATCTTTTTTATTTTATAGGACTGTATGTTATTAATATAGCAAAGAAAATGTTATTTTAAATAATTGAAATAGGCAAGGTTATCAGGTCAGGATCACATGAGTGGTTTGACCTGTACACCCAATTTTTTTGGGAACGCCCTGCAATCTTCAAATGTAGATGTTATTTCTTCGCGTGCATCAAATATATTTAAACTCCTCCACTCCCAAACTCGAGCCACTGTGGAGTGAGTGTGTGCAGGGTGAGATAGTGAACGAGCGGTGATGAGTGACGTGAGTGTATCAGCCGGACTCTCCACGCCGCCTTTAATCAGCAGGAAGAGGAATTTCCTGATTCACAGCCCCGCCGCAATCATACAGGTCAGAGGGGTCAGGCACAAACAAAACACACAGCTTGTTCGGGAACAAGGCCATGGTTAATGTCAAGGAAAGCGTCATGAGTGTGTGTGCGCACACACACACACACACACAAAGAGGGACTTATCAGGCGTTTCCCTCCAACACTAACACAAGAGAGGCCTGAGAAGGCCATAAATAATAATAATAACAATAAAACACCATGTGACTTTTCTGATTCCTGAATAATTATTATTATTTACCTTTAATTTTTACAGCACACTTACCTCCCTGGATTCATCACTAGCCAGTGCACGAGCCAGGTGAGCGCTGAAGGTGCTTTTCCCGACGCCTCCTTTTCCAGAGAGAACCAGGATTTTGTGCTTCACTGAGTCCATTTTCAGCCTGATCTCCTCGATGGCTGAAGAAACAGGACACTTAAGCTTGGGCCGGTGCATTTGACAAACAGGCTGATTTAAAAACATTTTATGGTCGTATTGAGGTTAGAAATACATTTACGACATTCGTAAAACTTCTGTTAGCTGCAACATAACATCGGTTGGTTTCAGATGAAGCAAATAAAAACGAGCAAAAAATATTTTATATTTTATGAATAAATGAAGAACTACCAGGGTCTGGAGCTTTGGGGGCTCCTGAGGCACAGATGTTCTGGTTTGGGCATCCTTGGCACGCTGAAGATTTGCCAGCTTGTTCACTGCTGGTGCCCGGACAATCTGAGGAGGACAAAACAAAACTCGGGTATCAGAATAGAAATGATCAAACTGCCCTAAAAAAACCTTGATTTAAACTGCCATGTATGTTGTTTCATATATATAGTACGAAAAGCTTTCATTAGTTGTTTGAAGGAAGTTTTGTGTTTTAATCGCTCTAATTTAAGAACATCGACATGCAGGATCCTCACTTTTAAATGTAAACAACCGACAGGGGCAGTAATGTAAGATTCAGCCTCCAGAGTCAGTGACAGGCGCTAAAATCACGTACAGCTTCACATTGAACACCATAATTTAAAGTAAAGATAAAATTAAAAACAAAAGCAGCATAAACCGTATCAAATTAAACTCTGAAGTTAGTCTGACAACTCACGCTGTGGAACATCGCTTGGAACTTCTGCCATGTCTTTCTGACAGTCTTGTGTAACACACCGGATTCCGACTGAAACAATGAGCTCGTAAAAGGTTCCGCTGTCGAAGAATCGCTGTCCAGATACGCTAACAAATATTAAATATTTATCAAACATTCAACTTAAACATTTATTTATTTTAGACATAACAGTTCATAACAGTACAAACAATACGAACTACAGATATATATATTAAACAGAGTAATACAAACACTGTCAGGCGAGTACGCTATTGTCTTCATTTAATTTTTAGCAGTTGGTTGACACTTTTGTACAAAACTTAGGGATTCGAGTGAGTTTGATGAAGGCCAAGTTGTCACGTTGTGATGGCTAATGACCATCTCCAAAACTGCAGCTTTGGTTCGGTGTTCCTGGTCTGCAGTAATCAGTATCTGTCAAGTGGTAAACCGGTGACAGGGTCCTGGGTGCCCAAGGCTTATCGATGCATGTGGGTCCGATCCAACACACAAGCTACTGTAGCTTGAATTGCTGAAAAGGTTCATGCTGGTTCTGAAAGAAAGGTGTCAGAACACACAGTAGTAGAACAATATGAAGCATCATAGCCACAGACCAGCCACCAATCAGCGATTTAGAATATGAATGTGTACATTTTATTATGAGTATTTCATATGTTAAAGACTTACATATGGGGAAAACACTACTGGGGCAGATGTGTCATTTATGTTTAATTTAGGTTAACTTTTATGTAAACTAATATGTAAAGTATGTGTGATTCTTAATACAACATTTACCTGTGTAATAAAGTGTCCAAGAGAGAAGAGAAAGCTACACGTCGAACTGTACAGGTATCTGTTTCCTTAAATAGCCAAGGGCAGGAGATAAATACCACCAGGCTGCACTTTTAACCCACGTTGGCCTTCTGTAGGAACCGCCCAGCTCACAAACCCACGGGTAAGTGTTGTGGCGAGTGTGTGTGGTTCTTTTTGTGTCCACGACGGCCAGTTCAAGGCGGTGTGTGTGAGTGTGTGTTCGACCGTGCATGACTATGACATTTTATGGCCATTGTGTGGCCGGTGAGATGGCAGAGCAGGTATGCCGGATGAAGAACAGATGTATTATTGGGACTGCTCGGGCGTGGATGTGTGCAGATGAGAATAATTGCAGCCTGGGCGGGACCCATGTGAATGTCTCTTTGTGTCACGGTAAACATAAAGACAATCCAACTGGATGTAAACGCTCCCAGCGATCCCACTTTAATGTTCTAGTGTGTGTGGTTTATCATGCAGAAGCAGCCTCACCACAGGAACGTAGTGCTCATGGGAAAAATTCCACTCGGTGAACACTTGCATACATTATTATGAAATATTTACTTGTTTTACTTTGCACGCTCCAGTGCATGAATCCACTTTGAATGTACAGTGTGCACCAAATGTTTCAAACAGCAGAGAGAAGAATCGACCGTACTCCATCTTTGACTGACACCACTCTCTGAGATGTCAAGGTGAGGGTCATGTTTTTGATGCCGCACCCATCACGTTCGTTCCCTCGGGCTACATAACAGTGCGGCCGAACTGTACACACCGGGTCACGGAAAGTGCTGCTGTGGCTCGCTCTGGGTTCCCTTATCTCCATTGATGCTGAACACAGACAGCATAACGCCTGATTAAACGGTTAATCTGGTCCTGATTCGTCATTTTAACAAAACCCAGGAACTGTAGAAATAAGCGTGTCCCTGTAATCTCATGAACCAACACACGCGTGTGTTTCCGAGTGACACGGGCGTGACGCCCCGCGCTGGTCATCGGTCGCAGTGGCAGCACAGACCACGCTGGGCACTTTGAAGGCACCTTGGACTGGCAGCTGTGGACCTGCTGCAGCTGTATAAACACTCACTCACACACACACACACACACACAGTCACAAATCAACTCCACGTACATAAAACACTGGAGTGACACAAACGGGAAAAGAGGGGGGGTGAAGTGAGGCAGTATGAACCTAAGCCGAAATAAAGATCGCTCGACTGTGTACAGTGTGAACCTGGCGTACTGCTCTCTGACAGGCGTGTGTCAACAGTACGGCACCAGAGGCGAATTTTATTGACAGGATGGCGAACCAGTTTCTCACCTGTATGGCAGGAATGTAGCAGGTAAATGTCATGATAAAAATAGACGTGATGACACGTTCAGCCCTTTTACGTTTCACTTGTATCGGTCTAGTCGCGAATTAGTTTTGGCCAATAAAATGGTTCCAAAGACGCCAAAGTCGTGGAGGTTCCTGCCCACCACCGGACCAGAGCAGCAAAACAGATCACCCTTGTTCACGTTTGCACCTGTTGAGTCTGT
Source organism: Microcambeva barbata (assembly GCA_034509105.1). Taxonomy (NCBI): domain Eukaryota; kingdom Metazoa; phylum Chordata; class Actinopteri; order Siluriformes; family Trichomycteridae; genus Microcambeva; species Microcambeva barbata. The sequence continues at coordinate 11,730,042 of JAYDZF010000021.1, read as the reverse complement.
TTTCGGCAGACTGAACCGTTTTATCACATGCTGGGGCGTGAGAACATTTTCTGAGCTAAGCAAATGGCTGAAGAATGCGTCCATCGTCCCCACTTTTATTTCTAACATGCCTATGGGAACCTACTGACCCCCGATCAACACTGAGGAAAAATGTTAATAGTGCGCCTGTTAGTCTCAGGTTTGGATTAACATTAACATTTAAGAAGTTAGCAGACGCCCTTATCCAAAGCGACCAGTCTGAGCAATGAGGCTTGAGGGCATCGCTCAAGGGCCCAACAGCAGCAACCCGGCAGCAGTGAGGTTTAAACCGACGTCCTTCCCAATTACTAGTCCAGTACCTTTACCGCTAGGCTACCGCTGGCTGTCTTACTTTCGCCAAAGTTTTGTAGACACGGGCATTGCCGGTTTTGCTTCTACCGCCATAACTTTAACATGAGGTGTTCCTCAAGGCTCGGTACTCGGTCTGGAACATTTTGAAAGGAACTGCACACCTTACTGAGACCGGAAAGGACTAAAATTTGGACAGCACTAGATTCACCGCAAGACCCCTTAAAGGAGCTGGGATAGGCTCCAGCGCCCCTCCCCGACCCTAATTAGGATAAGGGGTTAAAGACAATGAAGATGACGAAAGAAGAAGACTCCTTAAGACTCCTTAAAAAGCTGTACAGGCCGAGCGAATATAAAACAAACGCTTTATTCGTCTGCAGGTCAGGGGCGGTTACTTATAGGAACGTTTTGGAAGCCGAGAGACCTTTGAAGAGCAGCCGTGGCTTTGAGCAAACTCCCTCAGTGTGAATGTGCTCTCGTCTTCCTGCCGTTCCTGTCAGAAACAGGAAAAGGTTTTTTTTCTTATCCCTCCTCGCTCGGCCTCTGGGCTCTGAGATCAGAAGAACAGTGGCGCTGGAGGAAGTGAGATTCTCGTCTGCTCGGATATTCGAACAAACGATGCCGGACTGAATATCAAGCCCCTTCTATTTTATTTTATTTTATTTATAAATCCGTGAAAGCTGTGACTTTTGAACTATCGGGTCCTTGAACCGGAGCGCATCGTTCCAGTTGATCCGCCACGCTGAAAGGCTGAATCTGAGAGCGTGTTTGTTTCAGTCCCTTCTGCTCTCGGTAGCTTCCCCCATGGTATTAGATTGCAGCTCCACCCTGCCATGCCCCTGCCCAGTTTTTTTTTTCTTTTTTTGGAGAGGAGGAGTGTGCACGCGTTTCCCGCCCAGCCGTTCACTACTACTTTGTGACTTGTGTGAAACTTTCCCCAGGAGCCTGAAGTGTCCGGACTCTTTCTGCCTCTTTTTTTAAAGACCGAGGTGAGTAGATTTAAACTTTGTAAAGGGTTCGGTTGTGTCAGGGCCGCAGGGCGTGTGGGGCCCCTCGGGCGGAGGGGGGCGGATTTGAATTCGGGGTTGGACCCAGTATGCGATGCGAGGGCATGTGTTATCGGTTATATTGTGCAGATTGGAGTCCTGTTGCACCGTTGCATTGCTTTCATGAGTTATAATAATCTTATGCACTGGGTTCTTCTTTTATTTCCCCTTTTAACTCTATCAGTCTCACTTTAGTGGCTATTTTTAATCGCTTTAAAATAGATTCTAAATATCCAGTGGAGTTTAAGATGCTCATTTGCAAAGCAATCCAAAAGCATTAAAAAATAAGCTACCGCTACGAAGTATAAACAATATAAAACGATTCTGCACATTGTCGCCCTCTAGTGACAAAAAATGGAAACATTTATCTGTATCCTGGTGCGTGTTTGACATACATTATGAATTGCTTATTATACATTAATAAACACGTCATTGAGCATTTATTAATCTCAGACTTGCATGGCGTGGATTAAAAAATGAACCCATCACCACCTGAATCCTAAATTCTCCGCATGTCACGTCAAAATTTAATGCGTTTTCTTAAATAATGACCCTGCAGGGTTGCTGGTCATCAGCGGTTCCTGAACTTTGCATGTTGTTTGCATAGCCGCCCCTGGATCCCGCATGTAATTGGCCATGTGAGCCTTCAGCACATTCCTGAGTGGTGTGCGCCGTCCTGTTTTTTTGGGGGGCGGGGAGCGTGCGCGTCTGCTGGTGTTTTCACCAGGCGTACGTGTCGGAGGGGGTGGGGCGGGGTGCTGGATTTCCGGACCGCAACGCAAACACAGGCCTCGCTCCGGGCGCCATAACGTGAGCCCACCATCCCACCCAGGCGCTCAAAGGAACTGAGGACGGGGTCTCGATCTGTACCCGGCGGGGTGATTCATGGAGATGGTGTGTGTGTGTGTGTGTGACGTTTCTGGGTCTTCCTCTGGCAAGGCGCCCAGGCTCACACACACTGTAATGAATCTCCGGGGACCCGGAGTACAGAGCGCTACTTCCTAAACAAAGCCATGACATAAAATAGATCCTCCTAGGAACTGAACTATTTATTATTATTATAATTTATTTATTTATTTATTTATTTTGAGGGGTGGGCGG
>JAYDZF010000021.1:11105280-11116049 GCA_034509105.1 Microcambeva barbata | reverse complement strand
TGGATGGGGCGCCAGTGTCTCCAATCAACCTGGTAGCATGTCTTTGGATTGTAGGAGGAAACCGGAGTACCTGAAGGAAACCTTCAGAAGGAAAAAGAAGAACATGCAAACTCCACACAGAAAGGACCCAGATCGGCCCACCCGGGGATCAAACTGCCCCTCTTGGCTGATTAATTTTTTTAAAATGATGTGTCTATTTATTAGGATTTAAACACCATGTTTTATACACTTCAGCTACATTCGTGACAGGAGACCTAGTTACACAAATTTTTCAAAAAACATTGATGGACAATTTTGAATCTCTAGATCACCTCGTTTACAGTCTGTTCGACTGTAGAAGGAAACCAGAGTTCCCGGTAAATCCACCTGGGATTCGAACCATGCACCCTCTTGCCACGAGCCGCCAGTGCTACCAACCGAGCCGTCATGCCAACCCCTTGCTGTAAAGACAAAATAAGCATCATTTTATAATATTCCAAAGAGCCTCTTGTGAGAGATCTTGTGTTACTGAATCTTTGTCTTTCTCTGCCTTCTCTGTGCCAGCAACACACTCAGAGAAGCAAAGCCAGGAACCAGACTCGAATGTGGTGACCTTCGAGCCCACAGACAGCACGGCGTGATAAACCACCACGATACTGTGATATATATCGAGCTTTCTCACTGCGTCCTTGTGCTGGTGTCTTTTACAGGCATTGGGACTGTTTGTTCTTGATATTTCAAAGGAACGGCTAAGAAGGCAAAGTCAAGTTTTATTTTTAAACCTTTTTTAAGAACTTATACCAAAATACCCACTAATAAACCATTTTTTTTAGCTCTACAGTGATGGCATGAACAGGCAACCTTCTTACTTCCTGTTGAGTACCTTGACCTTGCAAGAACTTGTGATGTCAGAGGCAAGAGAGTGAGACCTTGTTATTATCATCAGGTTGTAATTCTAGTTCTCTTTATTTATTATATTTATTGCTTAATTTATGTTTGGCCAAATTATTTTGATCTGGTCGGCATCTCTAGGTGCAATGCAGGACACCAGTCAATCACAAGGACTTGGACGCCTCCCCCACCTCTGACACTTCTAATTCATATCTGTATGTAGACACCCAACATGTAAATAGCACCGCTGGGGATTCAAACCCTGTATGGAGTAATTTACCGCTGCACCCCCCAAGTGCCTAAAATCAGTAAATAATAAAAAGAAATCGAATTGGGTCAGAGGTGCAACTCTTTGCATAAATGCCACTCATGGAATGACCAGATGGTTTTATAGTTCTCCAGGGACGATAACCACTATGCCCATGAGCTCCGTTTGTGGCTTCTGCCCATGTTGATGCCTCCATCCTGTGTAGGAGGTGTTGAGGCTTGGCCACCTGTCTTATCCACATGCTTCGGAATCAAAACAGTGTGTTTCAATGCCAGCCAATAAATGGGCAGAGGGAATACAGCAGGATCTAAATAAAGCTTCTGATTTAGCCTCTCTACTATCAAGACGAAGGTCTTGGGTCACGTAAGTGTGAATTACACCGAAAATGGCTTGAAGTTATTGGTTTTGCTAAGAAAATGTCTGAATTTGATCTTCATTATATTACCAGACAAACACGTTCTGTCCAGTTCACAAGTATCTGTGTGTTTCATGTCTTTATTAAACACAGGGTTTGTACATCCTTATATACTGGAACATTTACTCTGATCTCCATTCTCTCGATCCTACTGCTAAAAGAAACGTTTATATAATAACATATCTACTGATAATATAGAATCAATAAACCTACAATAAACATCAAAGCTACCCCCACTTACCACATCAAGTTCTCAGCCAAGTTGACTTCTTGAACTTTTTGGTCTAAACGATTTCTAGTGTAACTGAGCGTCTTTCAGAGTTTGTTTCACGCTTAAAAGAAAAATAATAATAAACTGTGCTCAAGCTTTTGCAGTAGGTCAACCAGGACCTTTTCACATGGTATTTTGGACACACTACGCTCTTGTGTACTGTTCATTATGGAAATATAGTATGTAGGATGCAGCCTCGGTCAGAGCACCATGTTGCCCACTGCGCCTCATATTTTCATTGCGATGTGAATTAAAAATGTTAAATCGCTGAACACAAACCCTGAGATTTGACTTTTGCAGCAAATCGCATATTACACAGAAAATGTCCCTTATCGCAGGAGACGGCTCATTACACTCACTCTTACAGCCATGAATTAAGTAGGGCTTTTAGTTATTATGTTTACTGTGGTGTTATCCGGCTGATAACACCATAGCACTGTTAGATTTACTCCACATACCACTTAAGATTCACATCGTAAAAAGTTCCACCGCTTTAGTATTAGCCGGGGGTGTCTGAGCACTTATGAGTAGCTTAATCTGAGCAGTTCGGCTTCTTTTCTACCTTTGATAATAACAGAATGAGTTTTTCTTATCCTCCTTTGGATTTGTGGAGATCCTTGACTTGTTTAAAGTCGCATTCATATTTTTTTTGTGTGTTTTGGGTCTCTGTAATACACTATATAGACTTTAAAACACGCAATTCCATTTTTTCCATGTTTTACCATTAGTTTGGAATGTAAAGCTTGTTAAATGAAGTAATAACTTTAAAGTAATTCAGGATAATGGTTAACTTTTCCTTATACAGTAAAAAATATTGAAAATGAATCGAAAATTATTTTTGTGCTTTTTTCTTAGTACCATTTCGACTAAAATAAGAATTCTGAGAAAGAACAGGCGTGCCTTTTCAATTAAACTCTCCATGTTAATGTGTAGTCCTGTACCCTGCTCACACGGCTCAGCGTTCCTCCATCAGCATCTAATCTGCTTCGGCTCAGACTGCGCTGTAATTAAACAAGCCAGACGGAGACGGAGAAAGAGGATAAAGGCGAAGAACTCTTCCTCAACTCCAGGCCAGAGATTGTAATGAAAAGCCGCCATGCTAATCACTGGAGTGTGAAAGTGTCTCCGGGCTGAGGTGGTGCCCACACTAGCTGGCGGAGGCCCCAGTGCCCGCCGCTTTGGCTCCGTGACTGGGTTATGAATGTGATCGAGAGCGTTTGCACAGCCACAGGGGTGTTGACAAGGCAGACAGGCTGTGTGATGGATCAGTGTCCTTCAGCCGAATTTCTGTTGGCCGACCGAATGGATTCTTCTCAATTTCAGATAATGTGCACCAGAGTAATAATTGTCAACTGAGTCATAAGTTCTATTAGATTGTTTATTCCTGATCCTGGTGTGTTACAGCCTCGATTCCTTATCTGTTATGCAGACGGGTGTCCCTGTCAGGTGATTCATGTCTGCCAAGTGGCTGGCAGTTGCCCCTCTTTTGTCACTTGTGATGACAATCTTGATAAAGTAACTTTACGACTGGCCGGTCCGGTTACCTTGACTCGGGGCAGCCAGATAATAGGGAGGTGACTGGATGTGTTCTGACAGACTGCTGTGCTGATGGATTGACGTCCTTTAAGCAGGAGTCCTTCAGTGAGGTGTTATTTTTAGTCAACTTCTTATCGACCCTGCCCCAGCTTAAAAGCAGGTCAGGATACATTCCTATACTGTCGTTCAGATTTCTTAAGCAACACATGACAATTAGTTAACAGCATGTTTGCTTAAGAATTTTCAATCCTTACAAATGCCATCAATTAAAAAAAAAATAGGTTTAATTAGCACAGCGCTTTGATGGCGATCTGCCCCACACACTGGGATGCAACTCGTTCTTCTTTAAAGTTTGTACCTTTTGAACACCAAATATCTCATTCTGATTCATCAGTGAGACTAATGATCCACAGATGCTCCTCATTGCATGTAATGTTCAAGGAATTTTAAGGCTGTGCATTATTTATTGAGACTATTTTGGGATTTCATGCTCATGTAGATTTGTCATGCTTTGGGTTTTATGTTATTCTTGTTAGTTCATGCTCAGACGTTGTTGAGAGTCTTGTTCTTTGTTAGCTTAGCACAGGTTTTGAATTGTTCAGTTTCATGTTTTTTGCTGTTTTTTTAGCTTTAGCAGTAGCATAGGTTCGTGTTTCATGTATTTAGTGTTAGCAGTAAGAGTAGCCCTTAGGTCAGCAGTGGTATTGTTCATGAGTGTTTAGATTGTGAGTCTTGTCTTGTATTTTGTTATTATCAAACGTCCTGTTAAAATCTTTCTACGGGGGTGTCCGTCCATCTTGTCGCGCCTTGTAGCCCATTGTTACACCGGGTAAACACATTCTTCCACCACTCTGAAACCCAAACAATTAAAAAATAATAATGTTATGGAATTAAATGATATTTGTTGAAGTTATAAACTGTCTGTTATGCTACAGTCCATCAAAATCCAACTCTTGGATTAGATGCAGAACAACATCAACACTGTGCAGATGTGTCGATCGGCTTTCATCTAAACTGTAGGATTACACGGAGGCCTCTGATGAATCTTTCAGCTTCCTGCTGTTGTGCAGCACCACCAAGTTTTTCCATCTCCAAGGCTTTAGCAGCTTCTCCTAAACCCTGATCCGTGAGCATGCACAAAGCTTTGCACCCTAGACATTTTTACAGACTGGCTGCCGATGTCAGATCTCAGTCCAGCACTGCCACGGTGTTGCCAATGCAAAATCTCTGGAATCTTACTAGAGGTTTCAGATTTTCTGCTCCCACTTTAGTTTAATATCAGCTCGTTGTGTATCAATAACAGATCATAGACGATATGCAATTTCTTGGATTGTATATTTTGTTACGGGTACATTTCTTCATTTTTTTTTTCGTGCCGGTCCAGGTTGCAAGACTAGCACTGAGCTTTACTCAATTTTTATTGTAGGCTATCGTTGATATATGAACCCTATTTAATGCACTAATCATAATAAAAAAGAGGAATGGAAGAGAACGTTTGCTGCTGGAAAATTGAAAACAGGTAGAGCAGAAAGGCACACAGAAGCTCGGTAGCCTCTTGAGGGTGAAGATCTATTAACAGTGGCAGGCGGTTAAGCACCAGCCTTCACAGTGAATGCACCTAAACTTAACATTCATTAAATTTTATTAACATTGCTAATGATACATCTTTACAACTGTTTGTTTGTATCCGAGTTTTTACTTCCGCTCATTTTTGCCTTTTACTTTATGGCGCTCTGTACTTTATTGCCGAGTAGGCTTTTAAAGGAGTCTACCCTGAAACGTGATCATATATTTTTAATGAGCCATATTTTTTCGCTAGGGAGGAATCTGACTGCAGGTGTCCGTCCTATCAAGAAGGTACTACACCTGATTCCACTTGTTTAATGAATGATAGTGCTCTTTAAAAGACTGTTAGACGGCACACATAAGACGTGTGGAAATAGAATAAGTAATTAGTATTTACTCGATTTTTATACCTAGGAGTAAATTGGAGTGACCTGTGGGAGGTGAGCGGGGTACAAATTGAACACTGTGCAGATGTCGAAGACGTCTTTACTGAATGCTGCTTTAATATTCTGCTGAGACTAAAATTTAAAGTTTCTTGGGTAAAAATGCTGTAAAAGATAATAAAACACTTGTGAATCAATCAGTCGTCAGCTTTTAAATACCTCCTGACTAGTCCTGCTTGGGCTATTATCTGAGCACATCACCGTGTGTGTGTGCGTGTGCGCGTGTGTGTGTGTGTGCGTGTGTGTGTGTGTGTGTGTGTGTGTGTGTGTGTGTTGTGGCCATTTATAACCGGATGAGCAGTTAAGAAAGATTTATTTCAATGAACTTGAATGTTTTCTTTTTCGTCCAAGACATTAGAGCACTAACATGACAAACACAACTTTTTAACACAGTCAATAGATTAGTAAACATGTCGTCATTTTAAGACACTAAACATCCAATAGTCTATAAAAAATGTGAATTCTTCAAGAGGAATACGGTTCATCTTGCCCGGGCTGGTTCTGTTTCCTCCAGACTCATCTCATGTCTGGTTACAACAGCTAATAGAGCTGGGCCACCACCGAAATGTAGCACATCAGTTAATTCAATAGCTGCTGTTCAGACCCAGATGCAATTTTAGGTTCCAATCAACCTCTGTCACAATTGTCTATCCAACCTGTCAATCAAGTGTTGATTTCAACTTTTAGTGCACAGTGGAATGCACTGACGTTCACACGTCAGCAGGAGACCCTCGGGGAGAACCTTTCTATCCGAAGTGGAGGATACTCACTGAGTGTGTTCCTGATAACATATCCCACCCCGCTCACGGCAGGTGAGTTTCCATCGGGGTGAGGACACTTGAAGTGATACGACAGGTCCCGGGCAGCTTCCCTGAGCCTGGGGAAAGTCGTGCTTTCTGAGAAATCCGCTAAAAAGCTGCAAGAGTCCAAACGGGACTGAGAAGGAACTTGGGATGAGCAATGTTGGAAGAAAAATGAGAGATAATTGAAACTGTTGCCAACTGAACACACACTCGTATTTTATTACAGTTTAAATAAATATGAGTGATTTGCATGACCGCACCCGACTGTCTGACGACATGTCAGATTGTGCTAATCCTTAGAAAGCCGCCCACACGATCTTAAAGTCTAGAGCTGTGAAACTGGGGATCACTTAATCTCCTTTAATTCAATCAATCCATGCCACAGCTGTTGGAAACACTGTACTGTAATGCGCGTCCTTCCCTGCTGTGCAAAGGAATTGAAAAATGAAAGGTCAGGCTTGTTCCTCTTGGCCGGCAAGTGAAGGACACGTAAACACTTCCTTCCTTCCTTCCAATTATTCATTATTATTTAATGCAGCCTTGAACATAATAACAAACGGTCTTGTCCTGTAATGCTTGACCTGAGCTCTGGAGAAAAACTCTAATCCAGCCCATTGGTGCAGAACCTCTACAGATATTTAGAGCTCAAAGATCTTTTCTTGTATACGATACAGTTTACCAAAGATTGTGGGTCATGGGATGATTTCTAGGTGGATTTGCACTCACGTTGTAGAGCTCCATGATCCACTGTATGATAATCATTTATCTCCAGATATTACATGGTATTATTTAGAAGTTGATCAGAGTGAAATATGAGGGATCTTTAAAGGTTTTTCAGTAGTGAAGGTGAGAAGACTATGAGAGAGCTTAACATCTGGATTCACATCCATCTGATTTCCAACCTTTTTGGATGCTCAAGAAAAAGATCTTCATTTGAGTATAATGTGAACGCAGCATCAAGGTTACACGCTAAACCACATTTTTTTTTGCTTATGGTGTTAAAACTGTACAATGCTGATGAATATGCATCACAAGTTTAAAAAGTGTGCAAAGTTTTTGAAGGACCCCCATAGATCCTGGTCTTCAATGCCTGTTGCGACAAGAATAAAAAAAAAGTGTTGATTGTTAGAGATTAAATATAGGATTTCTTTTTACGTCATTTTTTTCTTTAAATACTGCGCAAAATTAATTCTGTGAAAGTCCAGATGTGCCAGAATTGTAACAGTCATCATAAAATAAAAAATAGGAGCTTAGACGTTCTCCATAATCTCAGTTCACCTCTCATTAGAAGCTGCATTTTTCCAGTTCCGTCACACACAGCACTAAACCTCAGATGTAATCCCACATTATAACATTAGGATTTTCTAAATCTTTCATCTTTGTTGTATAAATATTTGTGTGACGCTTGAGAACGTTATGATGGCCCCATATGCACACCCATTCTTAACAGTTTTTCTAATGCCCAGTGTTTGCCCAGCATAATGTAAGCAGTCAGCAGCACCATACATGCTGAGGTGGGAACACCAACACATGAAGCACATTAATAGAGTAAATATAGAAACAACTATACTGAAGGGAATATGAGGCTGTTCAGATCTCATCGAATACCCTTAATATTCAACAAGCTTACATGAACGACAGCTGGATTGTAAACCTGAAGACTGTAGCCACACTACAGAACATGAGCTTCATGCATTTCTGTGAACATATGGGAGATCTATCCTCGGATTAGGAGGGGGATGAGGGGATGCTGTATATCGTATATATTTATATACAGTACAGTAAGGGCAGATCCTGTTGTAAAAGGCACATTAAATAGTGACTGGAATTTACCTTTGCTCATACTGGTGATGAAATCCTGATTCAATGATAATTATTGTGTATTCTTTACTTTTAAACGTTGGACCAATTGTTCCCAACAACATTGGGCTTATGGACACAAATAGAAGCTAACGCCATATATGTTGATGTACATTTCCGAGTGATGAGTCTTTTTAAACACAATTAAGTTGTTTTCTGAAGTTGCTTTGATTACATACAGTACTCAGAGCTGGCCAGATTGTTATTTTGATGGTTGAGAAGGTTACACATGGCTTTTACTTCATGGTTTACTACGTGGTGTCCATATTAACAGGGCTTATTCGACCACCATTAAAAAAGTACATGGAACAGTCTTGCCAAGTTTGAAAGGACAACCCCAAAAAATCACCTGTTGCTGAAATACTTCTCTTGATGGTCCTGATTCATTCATTATCGTTCCCTTTATCCTAATTAGGGTCGGGGAGGGATGCTGGAGCCTATCCCAGCTCTTCATTGGGCGCAAGGCACAAGGTAACATCCTGGATGAGGCGCCAGTCCACTCTTGATGGTCCTGATTTCCTGTATTCATATAATCAATGAAAAACGTTTGCCAAGCATTAAGGTGTTGATTTTAAACCAAGGACTTGTGACACTTAAAAGAAAACATCCTGACCCCATTGTTACACACTCCCTTATGGTACACTCCATTATTGATTCTTTTCATGAGCTTGCTACCCCTTAGATTACACTTTTTGATTTCCGCCTCGGTACATTTGCAATATTAAAACGAAACGCCGTCGGAATGTAAAAATTAACCCATAAATAATGAATTGTTCCAAGTATCTCGAATGACTTTTTTTCATATAAAAGATGCGTACGAATGTTAGTACAAGAGCAATTATGTCAACCAGAGCAATTCTCTGGGCCAAATCAATTTGCATTAATGTCATTTCTTGCGAGGGGTAAATCGTATTTCACTTTCATTAAACAAAAGGGTTGAAAATTGTATTGCTACTTATAACCGAGTGTCATTGGAATTTAATGCATTTGTATTAAAATGTTGTTTCATTAAAGCAAACACTGCATGATATTAAGATTCAGCTATGCTATGCAATTAAAAACCATTCCATTGTAATTTATTGTGTTTTGTTCTCAGTGGAAGGAAGTAGCTCTGAAACCGCTATGAAATTAATGTTTAGTCCTTAAACTTTTGACAAAGCAGTAATGTAAGCATGCAGTTCATGTCGAAGCTTTACATACGTATATTTCTTAGGTAGTCTTAAGATTTCAATGATTTCTGCAGCATGTTCTTTTATTCTAGGACTGATTGGAGCAGATCGTTCTTTGACCCGAAACCAAATACCTTAGCCGTCCTTCTAATTCTTTGTCAGAAATTCAGCTACTGATTAGATGTGGTGACTCTGTGTGTGACGAGTTTGATCTCTCCCATTAAAATGTACACGGAACAGCGTCCCCTTGGTGAGGCTGTAAAGAAAGCCAAAACTGTCACTTCATGCTAATCTAGGAATCAAAACAGACCTGCCATGAATTGAAATCTGCTGCAGCCTGGTTACACAGAGGCTTTACATTCTTATGAGTTTTGAGGCTGCTGTGTAGGACAGAAGTCCCTCAAGACTTTATATCTCATACAAGTGCATGGATAGTTATCCAACCAAGACATTTTATGCTAGAGATAAGGCATTATCGTGTCATTTGTTGTCTTGCTTTTGTCATCTTATATTTTATCTGCAATAACCCTCCGATATAATAGTGAGAACAGATCTATCATCCTACATCTAACATTTGTGCATTATAAAGGTGTTGAGAGATACAAACCCATATCCTCCAGCTAAGTGTACTGTCATCATTCGCATGCTATATTCTTGGTTTAGACTTGCCACCTCACTATCATCGACCAACACATTAATCTTCATATTGTTTCTGGTTGGCATCCACAGTACGTTGGAATTCCTCCAATACACTTGGATTAAATTCCATGGCGTCGGGAGCTTGTTAAATCTTTAATCAAGATGGGCACTTTTATCGAGGCAGAGTCAAGACTCAATTAAAGACAGTCACTCTTCTGATGTGTGTTCGGTTCAGATTTAAAGGGAGACAGAGACAGAGCTAGTTATGGAAGGATATCTCAGAAGGAAACGGGCTGGTCGGCAGGCAGTGATAAATGATCTCTTGTTTCAATCTTTCTGAGAGAAGGGGATGCTGTGTAAATCTGGAGGAAATGACTGTCCAAAAGTTTGGAATCAATGTTTCTAGATAAGCATCTCGGCAAATGTGTTTACTTACTTTTCATTAGTAAAAGTTTCAACAGTGAAGTATTAAAGAATTTCTACAACATTAAATTGGACATTTGTGTTGCATTATGTATATTTTACTATCGATCCATTCATCTCTAAGTGTTCGATGTAAAAATGTAATTGTTTTCAATTGAAAATAAATAAATACATTAATAATAAATTAATTAAATTAATATCTTGATGAGACTATTTCTTCTTGAATTAAAGCAATTTAGAGCAATTTTATTTAATAATTTCTTTTCTTTTCTGATCATTTCTGATGCCACAGATTTAGACCGCCCCCTGGTGGTTGTATTGTGTTAATATATGTGGTCAAACCAAGATACAGCATTAGGAATATGACTGTATAAATCAATAATGAATTCGCTTACTTTTAGTTACCACATTATTTTAGAATAACCCAGAGGTCCTTGGTGTATGGCTGGAATAAACCTGTATGGTACCTTTGGCATTTGATAGAGTGGGGGCTACACGGCAACATG
>JAYDZF010000021.1:10894826-10911458 GCA_034509105.1 Microcambeva barbata | reverse complement strand
TTTTCAGGAGGTGCACCTGTATTACAGGGATCTCATTACTCAGCGCATGTTTTGTGGAGAGAAGAAACCTGCGCACCCTTAAGAAACACACGTGGCTACGTCAAGAACATGCAAAACTCCTGTCGGACTCCGCCCGAACGAATGCTTGCATTTTAAAGGCTTAGATTCGAAGTGAATGGAAAATTGAGACCTGTGCTCGTATTGTGCATCACTGCCATGGTTTGCTTTTCTCTTGTTTACAGTCGGTCAACATCTGCTCACCACACGGCAATAAATAACACACATTATTAAAAAGCCGTTGGCGTTTATTCAGTGCAAAGTTCATCATTAGAAACTCGTCCTAAAGAGCCATTTGTTCCATTGTTTATGTTGGTTGTGGAACACCGGGTGAAAGCGAGAAGCGGCGAACCGGATCCGACCGGATTCAGCCTGTCAGTTCGGAAGCAATACGGCCAATAAATACATAACAAAACTTAAAAACATTATCAATGTGAGTCTGAAAATGTTGGTTTGTTTTCGGTTTTTACACGTTTACCACCAGACATCCACACGTTCACACCAGACGTGTGTTAGAACTGGTTTAACGACGTCTCACGCGTTAACCCGTTGATGATAATTCACCCTGGATAACTTGAATTTGGGTTCACGGTGTTCCGTACGCTAAGACAATTTCGCTCAGTTTAGCAATTACACATAATTTGAGCTAGCGGCTCGGACACCGCCTAAATATTTACGGAGTTATATGTGAGTGTGACCGGTCGAATTAAATAAAACTGCTTGCTAAAGCAGCTAAAGAAGTGATTTTTAACGGTAATCCGTACAGCTCAAAGTCAAACTACAAACACGGTGTTATTTCTGTATTCGTATTTGACACTCTGACACTCAAGGGACTTTGCGCAGATAACCTGATATGAAATTTACATATATTTAAAAATAAAATATCTCTGGGGCTGGTCTGCTGTTCGGTGCAGAACACCGTCACGAGACATTAAAAGAGACCCGAACAAACATTCGGTTAGCTCCGGCATTGCGCTACATTTATACGCAACACAAACTGCGACGTAGAACTTGAACCTGACACAGAACCACTTTAATTAAACAAGTGTTGGAATGAATGCGCTCACCGGGTGAATCTGTCGCCTGTCCGGTATGCTGAAGCTCCGAGGTTTGAAACGCTGAGCTAATCAGAGAGACGCTGTCAATATCACTCAAATGAAGCCTGTACACCTTACAGCACGTCGCTAGGAGACTGGCTTCTGCGCTACAGGAGGAGGGTCTGACCAATAGAAATGCAGGAAAACCTGAAGTCGTCCACGCCCACGATGGTTCTTGGAAATCCACATGTCTGTATACGACCACAGTGGAGAGTACAGAGTCCAGTACAGGAACACCAAGATATAGGTCTCGTTTACACGTATAATTGAAAGACATGTGAGACAGAAAGAGCCTAGTGGATAGAGCTGTGGGCTAACTACTGAGAACGGGGTTCAAATCCCATCTCTGACACCCATGAGAACGACTCAACTTTCTCTGCTCTGACCCTGTTCACCGACAAAGAAGCTTCAATACACATGTATAGTAAACAAACTAATGCCTAATGGAATTGTCATAGATTTTGTAAACTGCTGCGCAGTAGCAGATTGAAGCACTGGACATGCAGTCTGACGGTTGTTAATTCAAGTCCCACAACTCCCATTTGAACCCTTGAGCAAGGCACCTAACCCTCAATTACTTAGATTATGTTATCAAAATTGCATATTGCAGTATACACACATCTACTGTTGGACCCTTGAGAACAACTTTCTTTGCCCTGGTGGCACCATACAATATCTGACCCTGTGCTACTGACAGTAAAGAAGATATAACACACATGTATATGAAACAGACTGCCCTATTTTATAATTGTTTGTACTTTTATCAGACAACTTACATTCATGACAGTATACAGTCAGCGTAGTTAATGGCAATGGTGGGACTTAAACCAGCAACCATCTGGTTACATCTGGTGCCTTAATCACTAGGTTACAGCTGCACTATTTAAAAGTACGCATATATTACACACTTTATACACACACAGCATATGCATTTAGCTTCATTAGGTTGCTTTGTTCAATCATTGTTGTCTAATAAAATTACATTTTAATTGATTGTGCTGTAACTCGTCTCACCTACATAGATAAGTCAGCGAAATTGACACGAGTGTAAAAGTATTTTGTGACAATTTTATAATTTGCATGTAGCTAATTGCTGGTTTGGGTTTACTTGGCGTCTGCCTTAGTCTAGGCAAAACTATTTTGGATACTATTTGTATTGCAAACATACTTCGGCTGGTCAGCTTTGTGAGGGAGGATTTCATTGAATCAGATCCTTATAGATTCTCTACTGGGAGACTGTTAGATTGTTTCACATAGCCAATACAGCATTGGCAAATGTGAATACAATATGAACATGCACAGACAAGTTCACTTCACTTCCCTACATGGTTCCACTCCTTATTCCACTGGAGACATATAATCCAGTCATGAGGCTAAAATAAAAGGTCTAAAACCGAATGCAACCTTCCTTGCACGGACGGCCATCAGTTTGCATTAGAGGAACCTACATTAAAGTTTCTGTAATATTAAACAAGCACATCCTCTAGTGTCCATCAATGAGAAAATCAACAGATTTAAAGATGGACAGAGGCTGGGTGTTAACTACTGTATCACTACTTAATGTATGTTAAGCTTAAATACAATATATTCAATTGTTTTCAGGTGGCATTGCCTTCAGCTCATTTAAACTCGGGTAACCAAATGCCTTGGTTAAATCAAATTCCAAAATATGAAGAGTGTATTTATTTCCTATTTAAATTAGATCCAATTAGGGTCCTGCCAATAAAATGATCACTTCTGGAGTATGTTTGTATTCAGTGATGGTAAATCCGAGGTAGATCAGTTTTGACGTAAAGACCCTTTGATAGATTTTTTAAATGTTGTGTATGTAAGAGCATTTAAATCAAACCATTAGTGTGACTCTGAACCTAACGTGTGTGAATGACAATAAAAAGGCTTAGTCATTTGAAAACGTATAATTTAATCAAATAATAATTTAAAATCAGTTCCCCATCCAAATGCTAAACAGAGTCAGTTTGCACACACACGTCATATATCATATATACGGAACCATAACATTTTTAAATTAAAATATATCTTTTGACTGAGATAGTTTAGAAGACAGTCACCGCAGCTCTAACCAGGATCAACAGAAAATGCAGATTCTGTACACCAGACGAAAAATAAAACCAAATGTAGTAAATTTAAATCTGCTACATTCATGTGTAAAACCATCTAAAACCTTGAGTGCTCTTCCGACAACCGTTTCACTGGCAACCCGAATGCCTTTCAAAGAGCAGAGGCAGAAATCTTCCACAGCTCCTGTCAAAAATTAAGAATAATAAACACACAATTAAAGCAATACACAGACACACAAAAACAAGAACAATAAGAATAATGCAAAATGACATGAAACAAAATCTCCTAAATGGGCCCCAATGTCTGACTAACTTTTCCAGAACAAGGCAGGACAAACGAGCCAATTTTCTTGGGGCCATAAAAAGTAGTCAATCCACCATCAGCATATTGTAAGAAGGAGAAAGAACACATGGTTACCCAAAGGAAAACACAAAAACAACATCGTAATTCCCCTATTTACTCTTGTAGATGCCATAATGCATATCGTTTTGGTAACTTAAACCTTGGGTGGATTATTGTAGATACTATAGATTACTGATTCATATTAAAGATATTTAACAACAACATTAATAATAATGAAAAACATAGGGTACAAAAATGTTCCAGTTACGATTTTTAACCAAACATTCCTGTAAAGCAGGACTGGAGCAAATGATGCTACAAACCAGTTGGTTCACTCGCTCATACTGGAAGAACTGTTGGAAGGAGCACTGCACCGGTGACACTGTGAATGTCATTTTTCCGTCACTCAGGTTCTTTAGCTGCTCCAGGCAATGACGGAAGTGATCGTATGCCTCGCAGGAAACATCCATGTGGCGCAGAGTGAAGTTCAGCCTACAGAAACAACACAGACATGACCGGAGGAGAGAGTTTTGTTCCTTTAAGTCAAGGTACGAATTTGATTGGTTCACACCTCTAGATCTAAACATAGGAGAAGATGTTCCATGGCCCTTGAGGAGTGTCTCATGGCCTGACATAGACAGTTAACTTTTTGCTATTACCTTTTCTCTAAGCAGAAATAGGCTGTGCTAGGGTGTCGCAGGTGACTGGCAATTCTGTACACGGTTCGAATCAGGGCATCAGTCAGGTCATCATCATAGCAGACTTAGAAAGAAAAGAATTATCAATTAAGCATTTCCTGTTCAAAATGCATCTAAAAGGGGGACAGACTGTACCCAGACAAAACTAATGCATAATGGATCCGTCAGAGATTTGGGCTTGAATTAAACTGGTGCGCAGTTGCAGCTTACCAGTTAAAGCACTGGATCTGTAGTCTGACGGGTGTTAATTCAAAAACTCTCATTTGAGACCTTGAGCAAGGCATCAATTGATTGGATTAAGTTGTCAAAATTGCATATTACAATTTACATATATCTACTGATCACCAAATATGTATTATTTATGGACCTAACAAACTTAAGTTTAAATTTTAGAAGTCAAAGGCAGATCTCAGATGTATACCTGCAAGTTTTGTGTCCCAAATTGAACACAACTGTATTAGAGCACTTCAAACAAACCATAAATGAACCACATCAGGGTCTTTAAGCTTCACTGTGTGATGCTGCTTGCTGGGACAACACACATTAAGTCACAGAAAAGGTCTTTAAGTCCTTCATATCATGTCAGAAAAAAAAAATTCTTAATCACCATCTGCAGCAATGATGAGAGTCGTGTTGTCATAGAGGTCAGCTATCTCTTCCTCGCTCCAGCCAAACTCTGAATCTGAAGAGAAATGATAAGACACACTAGTTTTAAATATTGTATTAAAAGACAAAGAATGAAATGAATTTGTGAGAATGATACCTGTGGTGAAATCATCCGCAGTCCAGTCCAGCTGTCTTACTCTTACACCACACTGCTCTGAAAAACAGCCAGACAAAAAATCTTTTCAAAACTCCTGCAACCTTTGTAATTTTTTATTCTATTTTATCCTGTTTAACGAAGAACACCCTGGAGAGAACATACATCGATCGAGTCTCTGTGGCCAGACCGCACAGACAACGCATAGACGGACAGATTCCAACCCAGGAAGATTATATCCTCCTAAAAACATCTGAACATAATTCTGGAGCTCATAACGTCAGCAATGTTTACCTGATGTCTCATTACAGCACCTGTTCAACTGCACATTTCTCTTACACATGCTGAGCAGGTCATCGCCGACATCTGCAAGAAGTCGACAGCATTAAACACACTTCAAACAAACACACTGTTTAAATCATGACAGGAAATGAATATGTGAATGAATATGGGAGGGATTAGGAAATGTGGCATTTACCCGTGCAGTAGACCGTTTTTGCCATTCTTGCCAAGGCGATGCTTGTTAACCCAGTTCCTGATCCCAGCTCCAACACGGTTGCATCTCGGAACATTGTTGGGTTTGAGAGGATGAAATCTGACAGCAGTAAAGCTCCTCGCCAGATCTGCCAAGCCAGAAACATTGATTTCAGTTTCATGTTGTGGTGGGTCTGGTTTCCCTAGAATCACTGAGTTCAATGCAGTAATACACCCTGAACAGGGATCTGATAGCACTGATAAGAATTTGAACCCTGGATCCCTGAGCATCCACATAGAGTAGTTATTATGAGTGAATTGCAAAATTAAAGTGAACTGACTTGTTTTCCAACATCCTCCAAGGGTGTAGCCATTGTGTGCTCTGCAAAAATAAATACATTACTTTAATAAAAGATATACATCATCCCGTAACAAATGAACACAGGAAAATTTTAAATAAGTTGAAGAAGCTCTAGTCTTTACATGGGATGTTCAGAATTTATTACATAAAATAGCATTTCATTTAAATTCCCGACCGATTTTAATGACGTCTTTGGCATCCAGTCCATCCTCCTCCAATTCACTGATTGTCCTTTCAGCTTGGCTAAGGATGACCGGGTGGATGGTTTCATGGGTGTGTTCTGTGTCTACGGGCCTTCTCTCCACATCCAGGTCTCCATCTTCATCCAGCACAGAGTTTGACCGCTGTTTGGGTGAAGTATTCTCCCTTTTCTTTTCCTCATGTGAGAGAATCCTAAACTTTGATAAAAACACTAAACCAGGAAATGAAAAAGGGATTATATTGACTAAACTGGATGAAGTACCATTACATTAAACTCAATTATCTTTTATAAAGGGGGGCACAAGAAGTACTTAGCTATACTTAAACCCTGCAAGAAGGGAAATTTAATCTGATCTGTAAACAATACACATTTTCTCCTCACCTGGTTGCCCTACACTATTTAGTCGGGTCATTAGGTGACGAGCATTCGGGAGCAGAAGATGCACTTCAGAGAGGACAGTGTCACTTCGGAAGGTGACGCTATCCATGACCTGTGCTTCGTGTCCCTCTTCAGGAGACTTCTGATAATAACAGGACAAAACAATAGTGCATTACAGTTTACCAAATGTATTAAGTATCAACGAAAACAGTATTAGAATGAATGCAGGATGTTAAAAGCCCAAACCTGTAATGATTCGTCCATGTCATGCAAAGTGGTAGTTGGGTGAGTTTATGTCAGACGCTATTTTAGTAAAATGAGTAATAATAGAAGAATAGAATAAAGGAATAAAAATAAACACGAATTATGTATTCGGTTATATTACTTATTTTCAAACGTCAATATATTACTGTTGTTAAAAGTGTTTCCATAAACTCAGAATACAAGCTTGGATGACCTACTTCAGGTCGAATCTCATTTGGCTTTATGTTAACTTATTAGTGCACTTCGAGCCGGCATTTTATACCCTATTTAGCGCACTTATAAAGGGACTGAGGAGCAATTTAAGACACAGCCACGATCAAGAAGTGGTAGTGACACACCCCCGTAAACAGTAAAATAGCTAAAACTTTTAAGGCGCCCAGTTATATACTAATTATATATTATTTACTTATTTCTCTCACAAACGTTCTCATATATTTCGACTATGGTATTTTCAGTACCTTTCACACACCCCGAAACTGCGGCGAAAGCTTCATCGAGCTAACGGCCATTACAACCAGTGTAAGGTGCAACATCGAAAAATGACCGTGTGCGAATTTGTACCGAATGTGGTTCTGCAGTACAACACAATGTTTCATTTTCATTAACTGCTTTATCCTGGTCAGGGTCGCGTTGAATTCAAGGCAGGAGAAATACAGGAGTTTAGGGCTCTGCAATCAATCGAAATTCTCTACAATAAATGAGTCAACACATATATATTTTTTTAACTTAGCTTTGTGCTCAAACGGGGACATTTTATGCAACTGATTTCACAAACACAAGTGGCTTGTACTTTAATAATTTATAATCTATGTCTGTGCTTGCAGATCATTAAACGACTAATTTATTTACACTGGATTTCAAAAAAACAAAAAATCAAATAGTAAACCTTTACTTTTATAAATTGATTGAACTACATCAACCTTAGTCTGGACACAAAAATCAAAATAATTTGAAATCACATACTGAGAAGTTTTTATTAATTTCGTAACGTGACCAAGTTGTGTGTGTTCGACCTCCATGTGTGATCAAACCCTTGACGTCTGGGCTGCCGATGAGATGGCGGATGGCGATGTACAGAATCTCCTTCCACAAAATAAGTCTAATTTTGGCTGAGTAACTGTCCTAACATTTAACGTAAAGGAATTTCTTCTCATTTTTTTGCATGATCACTATACCTACTTTGAGAAAACTGTTTTAAACACACCTTAAGCACAAGCAATACTATTAAATCCACACAAAACTGAAACAAAGCACATAAAACAACCACTTATGTGTTTAGATCAGTGATTACATTGACATGAGTTAAAGCTTTATTGTGTTCCTTAACAAAAAGGATACCAATCAGTTAATAAACCACAAATGGTAATGTAAGTACCACAAACACTCCACCTGCTATTATTTTCTTTAAACAGGAAGTCACCACTCAGCCATATTCTTACCTAGTTAACTCAAACTGAACAAAACTGCAAAAACAAATCAGAAACCAATGGAAGCTTTCTTCATGAATCAACTACTTTTCCGGACCATGTTTCATGCTTGGTTCCTGGTGCCAGATGAGTTATGGTGACCTCTACAGCCTGCACCTTCTCATATTTGGGTGGAATAGAGCAGATCTTATAGGTTACTTCATCTCCTTCTACTGGAACATACTCCCCTTCAATGCTGCATAAATAAAGACACAAAAACAATTACCAGAGGAATAAGATGTGTCAACCCAAAATCTTACCACTAACCACTCATAATATCAACAGCACAATACAGATTTTTGACAATACTAAAAATTGGGTGAAAGAAATGCCATACACACATACAGTTGAACTTTATGTTTAGACACATGAACAATAAGATACCACTCCACCAAAAGACTTGAAAAAAACACATACACTGAATAAAAGGTGTACAGAAACTTATTACTGTCTAACTTACTTACCGTCTAAATCACCAGCCAGTGTGCCCAGGACAATGATTGGCTAACTTCTGCCAGTGCGACGGAACGCTGGCATTAAACAAGCATGTCTGACCGTATCCCCAACAACATCATTATTGTGTACTAAATTCATTCCTATAAAACTGCTCAGTATGTGGTTGAGACAAGTTTCCCGGCGATGTGGAACAAAACCAAAAACACAAAAGATACATCAGAGCATTTTCTGAAAATTTTTGAGAATGTCTGTTTAAGATTCCTTCAATGTGTGTAGATATTTTAGATATGAACAACACAAGGTAGCATGTTACTACCTGGCCCTATTTTTGGAAACTTCTTGGAATGTTAGTCTCTGGAAGAAAATGTGTGATCTGTATCACATTTTAAAAACTGAGGGGTATATGTTTGAGGAATTTGTAAATGGTTGCACCTTTTTATAGGGACACATATCTAATCAATATGATCAATAATGCAGGCAGAAAGGATTCACAAATGTGCTTCCTGGAAAAGTTGGTACTAAAGTGACTATTTCCTTGCTTTGCTGCATGTATGACCCAAGTTCCTGAAAGATTCCAAGTGAGATTGATGCTTTGTTTACAAAGACTCCCACACATTGATCCTAGCAAGAATCCGGAGACTTAAAGCCGCATGTTCCTCATTGTTGATAAAGCTGTTAAGAGACGTGAATCTTCTGGATTCCACCAATGTACGCTCTTCTCTCAATGGAACTGAATTATGTTATTACGATTCCGTCGCTGCTACACAATAGTGTGACGACTGAGAGCGTCTGGCTTTAAGTTCACCATCAGGCGCTGTTTGAATAGGAGGTGGAAGACACCGAGGTTAGTGCCGATACCCAGGCTGATTACATATTTCATAGCACCGCCTTTCTCCCACAGTAATGAAAAGGCTGATCATGAAACCACTCACCAGCCCACACAAACACACCATCAACTCCACTTAGGAAGCTTTGCTCACATCACTGAACAAACACTTTCACTGAGTACTTTATTAAAAAAAAACATCTGGTAGGAATATTTATAAATCATTTCATAAGATAAACCTATCATAAAAATGTTATGTGTACACAATTACTCAAATTAGTCAGTTCAGTACTAACAAATGACCCCAATAGGATAATTATTTTCTCACGATCATGACACAGTGTAAGGTGCAGTAGTGTTGTTGGGGTTGTTAATTAAAACCTACATTGTGTGGACACTTTCTGATTACAATATGCAGTTATATTCATATTTTTAAGCAGTACTGCAGAACCAACCTTCAGACTTGGATAATCAAGACCCCTGACACTTTGCAGTGACTCTTTCTCTCTGATCAAATGTCTATTTTTCTACTTCAAGCTTTTCTCTTCATTTATCTCTAGAGATTGAAATGCTTAAGCCGTTTCTTCTGCAGCTGATAACTATGATCAGTAAAGGAGCCCGAGTGCTTTTCAAGCTCATAACTGTAGTAGAAAGTGGAAGGAAAATGAAAGAAGACTCCGCCTACTCACTCTGAGATATGGACGAAGATGTCGGATCCTCCATCAGATGGTCTGATAAAGCCATGCCCTTTAGATCGTGAAAAGCACTTGCAGACCCCGGTAAAGGCCGGCCCTTCGGCTGCCCGAGCTGTGCTGCAGTGGGACACAAAAACAATCATTCATGCCCTTTTAAAGAATGACATTTATATTAATGTGTGTGTGTGTACTCACGCAGAGCAAGTGCGGTTCCGGCGAGTGGGCAGCGGGCTGGGGATCAGAAAGTCCCTCATGGGCGAGGGTGAGCGGTCTCGCTGGCGACACTGGGGCAGCCGCAGGGAGTTAGGGGACACAGGAGAGCTGGGAGACAGTGGCGGGGTTGTGGATGGGCCCGTCCGGTTAGGTGATGTGGCTTCAGAGGTCATGCTGTTCACAGGATGCTGCAGCTCGAACACTGAAAACTGGGAAAAATACAGAGAAGCAGATTAGAAATAGGATGGTTGTTTTTTTCCTGAGAAGAAAGGTCTGGATGTTTCATTAATACTGTCCCCAGTCGTCGCTCTTCTGCCTCACTTACGCCACAATAACAAAACAGAACTGGCGCCAGCGGCGGCAGGCAGACGCTTCTGTTTCCCTCTGCACCTTTATCTCCCTCTGCACAAATCCCATTTACAAGAGCATTCAGAGCGACAGCTGTTATCTGGTGAAGTCACACTCGGTGGAGCAATAATTACAGTGAAGTGTTCCAGAGCTTCTGTTCTTAATGTTGATCCTTTTGTAACAAAAAAATGAACAAAGCAACACTGTTTATTTGATGAGAATAATTTCTTTAATACTGAGATGGACTGGCACACCATCCAGGGTGTTACTGTGTGCCTTGCACCAGATGAAGAGCTGGGGTAGGCTCCAGCACCCCTACAGACCCTGATTAGGATAAGGGGTTAAAGACAATGGACTGAACTGAATGAATTTCTTTAATAATTTCTATACTTTATGTAATTTTGGTGCACTCCTAAAACCTACTAAACAAACATTAAGGCCATTTCTTCCATGGTAACGCTGGAGTACAGGACGACACCACACATCTTTTGTACCTTTGCTGGGTTATATAACTCATTACACAGAATCAGTTCAGCATTCAGAATGTAGATTTCACAGTTTGTATCATCATTACAAGTGATAGCTATTCCTGTTAAGATAATCAATAAAAACGAGTTTATTGTTGCCGTGTCAACAACATTATAATCCTGAATATGTACATTCAAACATTCAATAGCTTAATAATCACTAGTCAATTCAACTACAGTAAAACTGTGCCCAATTTCCCCCAAACGCAAACGGCCACAATGACCCTGTAACCCCTGAGACAGGTTTACCCAATGCTCTCAATGGAATTACCCATACTGCATTTCCTCTGACAGCCAAGTTTGTCTATGCAGCAAATATTGCTGCTTTCCTGAATAGCTGTTGTCCGAAACAATAGAAACCTTAAATCCCAGTGTCATCACAACTGACCGCAATATGGAGAACTACAAAAAGGATCCTGAGCATGAGCTTTGAATTCTGACGATTTCCTTCTGAAAGCACGTTCTGGATCTACTATATGTGCAGTTGAACAGCTAAGGAGGTTCTGTTTTTTATACAGTAGTACAATACGTAAGCACAACAGGAAATGGTTTTACCTCCCTTCCTTTCCAGCCACTAGAGCAGCTGTAAGAGGAAAAGGAGTTCTATGTATAAATGGATTAACTGGGGTTAGTCATATTTTTTTAAACCCCACCAATATAAAACAATCATGCTTGACAACAAAGACAAACGCGAACCCACATAATTTAGACCCCATACTTCACCACATTCTTTTTGAGCCACACCTTTATCTTGTCCTGATTACAACTGGCACAACTCGAAGAAAACGGGCAGATGGTTCTGAAGTAAAACTAATTTGGACAAAGAATAATAGTTCACTATCCTAATTATAATTTGTCACACTCCACTTCATTCAAGAGAAATGGCTCCTTGAGTCTGGTTCCTCTAAAAGATTCTTTAACATTTATTTCAATAGTACTTGACACCCCTGACTTGCTCCTTAGTAAACTTGAACCTGGAATCAATAATCCTGCTTTGACACCTCACCCATTGTAAAAACTATTATCTAAATAAACTTGGTTTGGCATCAAGACTCTCTTCTGTACTGGCACCCAGGTGGTGGACATTACTTCTAGGTATTTATCTACGTAGCCAAACACTCTTGTGGAGCATCCAGGTTTGTTTCCATGCTACAGAATTCAAAACAAGTATATTCGTAAACTGAGAGAAAAACTGAAAAGCAGCAGTGATGAGGATAAACTGAAGCTCCATCTGTACACTAAGCTTACAGGCAAAATCACAGCTGGCACGGAAAGAGCAGCACATGTCTGATGTGCCTCAGTGCTTTGCTCCCTGCTTTGGTCACTTTCACATGTTTAGTGGCCTGCTTACATACAAAACCCACAAACTCCAGTGCTGCTGAAACAAAAGCTGCACTGTTGAAGAATCGACGAATCGTCATGAGTGAGATCCATGGTTAGTCAGCCTTGCCTTAACCACAGTGACCAACAACTACAAGGTGCAAAACATCTGACTCATTCTTGGTCGCTGCAACATTTCAAGCTGAAAGGGCAGCAATAGGAACATTAATTAATATCAGCCATGAATTATTCTCTTTACTTTGTCATGGGCACAAAATATTAGTTTAATATTAGATGGATCAAAATTAAACATTGGCCAGTCAGCTGACAAGCAGTTTTGTTTTTAGTTTAATACATCATGGTCAAGATTTATTCTACTTATTGACTACACCTGTCAGTGTTGGTTGTTGGCAGGTAGTACGACTTTCCAATGTATGACATATTCCGATGTTTTAATTCAGACTATCCGAACACCTGTGGGACAAGAGACAGTGAAGTTAGGGGGCCCACAAACAACATTTCAATTTATCCAACTGGGTTGAGGTCAGTGTTTGAGCCAAGTATCTATGGACCTTTTTGTTTGCAGGGACCCAGACATGATGGAAGAGGAAACAAAAAGTGAATGAAATGGGCTTGGCCGAAACAGTTGAACATAGTAACAAGATGGGGTTGTCCACATACATCTGGCTGTATAGTGCAGGGTTTCTATGCTTTGCTTTTACAAAAGACATTATGGGTATCTAAAGTACATGTGCCAAATTGAAGGGAAAAAATGCAGTTCAAGAAAATCAAATCAAATCAAAACACAGCTGTGGCCTCAGCTGGCACTTCAACAGTGAGAACATGATTAATTTATGAACCATCCTGAATTACCCTGGTAAGGATCCCTCAACAAGATACCCGAAAGATTTGGAAAAGCATTAAGAAATTCGATCAA
This sequence comes from Microcambeva barbata, assembly GCA_034509105.1. NCBI lineage: Eukaryota > Metazoa > Chordata > Actinopteri > Siluriformes > Trichomycteridae > Microcambeva > Microcambeva barbata. The sequence continues at coordinate 10,897,958 of JAYDZF010000021.1, read as the reverse complement.
TCAGATTCATGAGGTCATAGAAATCTACCCAGACAACCTTGAGCCATAAAAATCAAGGAGGAAAAAGCAGCCAATCTGTTAGTGTTTCTGAAAGGAGAGGGACCATCATGACCACTTTGTGTTCAGATCTTTAAAGGGCACAGGGCTTTATTGGTCAGACTGAGAGCAAAGCTAAGGACGAGATAAGATACTGAAGACGTTTCAGCTTCAGTTTTCTTTGATTGATTAAATTAATAAGGTTAAATTAGGTAGTGAGGCATACAGTAGAAAAACTAAGCCAAATGAGTCATGTGGATCATGACCCCAAACAGATGAAGACGAAAGAGAAAAGGTTTTATATTTGAATACTGCATTCAAATATGCATCAAGTTTCAGGTTATAATGTTGTTTCCTCGTTACAAAAAAGTGTAGTAAAAAGTTGTTTGTGGATGGAGATGATTAAAAAAATACTAGAATATGCATAAGTATCAATGATCTTTGAAAATTTCCTTTGCTCTGTACAAAAGCTCCTTTGTTTGCCAGCTTTCCATGCATGAGGTTTCATATGTGCACGTTAGTAAATAAGCTGGTAGGTTAAGTTTATATTGGAAGTGAATGGAAAATTTGTAGTTTGTATTCTAGAACTTACAAAGAGCCACTGTTTGAGCCTAAAAGCAAAAACTCTCCAAATGCCTGATCTGGAATCAGCTCGGATTATAGCCTGCTTTTTACATATATTGAAATGAAAGAAAAGTATATAAAAGTGTGATGAAAACTCAAATAAACTGTATAACAAACAAAAACTGTATAATGCACCTTTTGGAAGAATCTCACTAACCATCACAACAGTTTGTGGACAGAACTGCTTCAGTGATGTTTTACATAATACAATAAGTCACTGGCTTATAAATTGAATAAAACCCATAACCAGAAGCTGATCCAAAAGGAATGATGCATCAAGACAACTCAGAACATCACAATCAATCAACAATCAATGTTCTGTGATGGGTCTGGTGGGACATAATTGCACAAGATCAAAGCCACCCAACATAAAAGGAGTGCCTGCTTTATTCAACCAATGCACTGAGCTAAGAGCTAATTGTCTACCCGGCATTTTGACTCCTGCTTGCAAATCAGCTGAAATGAAACCCTAAATGATTTTTTAAATGAAGTTAAGATTGTTCCAGCAATCATTGTAATAGAATTTGTATACACAGACTACATGGTTGGTCACATGACATGGTCTTCTAGCTGATATTTATTTCTTAACTGTTAGTTTGTGCCAGCAGTCACTAGTCATTTACTTTTTCACATCATTGTGGTGAATGTAACTTAACACCAGTTCACAATCTACGTCTATTTCATTCAGTAAACTCTTAATTAACATTAGAATATTTAAAATACTTTGGTAGGGCTGGAGGTTTTAATGTCTTTTCAATAAAGTGTCTTTATTTTGACCAAAATCAAATGTTTAGGATTAGCTTGGAAAAAACAGGAAAATATCCTTTACATCATTTATTACATCTCAAACATGTTGATTCGAGCCTGCATAACACTCATGACTATTTACAGTCCGAGACCAAAGTCAGTGGTCCGGACTACAACCTCACACTTTGTTACAGAAAGCCAAAAAAGGGGGCAGTCTCTCCTAAGTAAACAATGAGTCTGAAACCTGAGCCTCAGTTGAAGATCAGCCAAAGAATTTAACCCACACATCACTACTCTAAGACTCTGAAAAGAAGTTTGATTAGTATGTTTAGGGGGGCAATTTCTAAATTGTTCAGGTTGCAAAGCAACACGCATGTTAAATAAAGTGGGTCTAATGTAAAAAAAAAAAAATATATTTATTGACTGTATGTGTTATTAAGACGATTACAACTCATGGTGCATGATGAACATGAGGCTAGGAGTAGTCAAGACCATGATTCTTTTCTTGGAGTCATCTTGCTTCTTGGCTTGTTCATTGTTCCATAACTTCTACCCATCCATCCATCTTGTTTATGAACGTTTGGTGGTTTGGGCTTCGAGTAAGAGGTTAGGATCAATGTGAAGTGAACTGCAGCTGGAGCTTAAACCAAAACTCCACTGGCAGGATGAATAAAAAAGCAAAAGTCACACATTTAAGTACTAAAGATAATTAATGTATGTAAAAGAACTTCATAGCTGTTCGAATATTCGTTACTATTCGGATAACTATATAAATATGAACCAAGTGCAATGACGGATATCGAACCGTTCAGGATGTGTTCACCAATTCACAGAACACGCTGCAAACTGAGCAACACATCGACGCTCAGAATAACCGATTCGATCGACAAATATTCGAGCCGATTCGTTTAAACCAACAATGAAACTTCCACATGGTTCTGTCTCCTACAAACGCGAAACGTGACTTACATTTAAAACGAACTTTTTCAGAGATGCGTGTGTACTTCCAGTCCCAGAGTTCAACACCAGTATGAAGCGGAGTGTAAGCTGGAGCTCCGGATCAGCAGCAGCAGAGCAGATGGAACCGCAGCCCAGCGACCAAAGTTCAGATTCACTGCCGAGAACAGCGCGCCCAAATGGGCGTCACCACCAGGTTCTTTAGGCGTGACGTCAGAACAACCGGTACCGTAAAGATTCATATACTGGTGACACATGAGTGTCATGAGTCATATATACGTTTACTACATTTATTTAAGGAGATCATCAGAGTGGCACGGTTGCTCAGTGGATACCACCTGAAGGTTCTGGGTTCAATCTTCAGATTGGGTGATCCAAATCTTTTCCATATGGAGTTTGCATGTTCTCCTGTGTCCGCAAAGTTTTAAATTTTATCCCACATTCTACATAATGCGTAAACATGCCACCAGGTTTATAGACACTGAATTGTCCAACAGGTGCTCTAGCAAGTAAGATGAAGAGACTGGTAGTGTCTGCCCCAAGCCTGGGTAAATAGGGAAGGTTTGATCAGGAAGGGGTGTGCCAAAACGTTGCCAAATCCACTGTTGCGACCCCTAAGGAGAGCACCTGAAAGAAGGTGATGTAGAGACATCGGCGTGTTATGATTTTTAGGATACATGTTTCATCAGTATGCTTTGACTTTCTTATCCGTGTGCAGGTCAAACACAGGACAGTAAAGCTTCAAGGTAATTAAGATGACTTTTATTA
>JAYDZF010000021.1:10841298-10854207 GCA_034509105.1 Microcambeva barbata | reverse complement strand
CTCACCTTTCCCACAGCGAGTCCTCCAGCCACGGAAGAGATCACCCCACACACCTTCACCACCAGAGTCTGTAAACACAAACAGCTGCCATGAGAACTCGGTTCTGTTAACCGCAATAACAAACAAAGCTTTTAAACACTTCACCTTGAGTCGCACCACCCGAGGAATCTTCACTCCATTGAGGTAACACTTGATCTGTGGGATTCCACTTCCTGCAGCGATGGGCTAGAAAAAAAAAAAACACAAGCAAATCTGAAACCTGACAAATTAAAAAAAGGAAATGTAATCTCCAAGATTTAAAAAAGTGAACTGAGAAGTAAAAGCTACCTCGACGAAAGCGACGATGATGGCACCAAACATGACGAATGCCATGTTTAAAACAACCCACAAGATCAAAGAGATGGACAATCCACCAACATCTGTGAACCTTTCAATGTCTAAGACTTGGGTTAAAGATCTAATCTTCAGAACTACAATTCAAGTAGCTCCATGATAAGAAAAAACAATGCCTGAAGGTTGTAACAGGCACTAAATCATTAGCTAAATTAGAATAACAGACTGCTGGATCAACACATGCTTTTTTCTGCCAGATAGGGAGAGAGCCAAAAGCCATTGACAGTTTTATAAAACCAAATATTAAAGGTCCTAGATAAATATTAAGATAATTAACTCATTTTTAAAGGTAATCAAAGGTTAAAAGCTGTATAAATCACTATATAAATATCAGTTCAGTTTATTTTCTTTAACCCCTTAGCATAATCAGTGTCTGTAGGGGTGCTGGAGCCTATCCCAGCTCTTCAACGAGGGCAAGGCACATGGTCACCCTGGATGGTGCACCAGTCCAATTCAGTGTCTCCAATCAACCAACTTTGGACTGTGGAAGGAAACCAGAGTTCCCGGAGGAAACCCACACAGACACAGGGAGGACATGCCTAGATCTAGAGAAATGACCTAGATCATCCCACCCGGGGATCAAACCCAGGACCTTCTCACTGTGAGGTGACAGTGCTACCCAATAAGCTGCCCCACTGTGTACCAGTGTCTACCACTAGCTCAGTCTACTCCCCAGACTAATATATTTATATATTTATCATGAGAGAGAATTGTATTACACTTTAGATCTGATTGCACATAAATAAAGTGAAAAATAAGCTCTTTTGAGGATACACTCCTTGACCACATCATACTTCACTCCAGCCAGTTTTTCCACCACAATGTCGATGAAGCAAGCGATTAATCCAGTCAGGACCCCGATGAGACCACAAATCACCCAGCGACTGATCTCCAGACATCTGAAGTTCTGGAGTTTAAAATCCAATCACAGTGCACATTACAAACATAAATCAAATGAATTACAAATTCATCTTCATGACAAAAATATAAATAAAAATTTCACTGACCATGTGACTCATGCGCCTTTCCTCTTCCAGAAACAACTGGTTCTCGCTGTTGTCATAGTCCAGACTCTGACAATGTACCAATAAATACATAATAAGAGTTTCTTCGAATATTTACTGATTTAAAAGGACTAAAGTAAGCCACACCTTTGGGATTACATGTGCTAATATTAATATTTTCTAATATAGATATTTTACCAGGATAAATAATAACTATCAATAATATGGCTCTGAATCAATTTCTTTAAAGATAAAAGTGTGCCATCTATGCTCATCTATGTTTACACTATGATTGTGCACACATTCCAGTCCAGATCTGATCTGACTCTGTTGTAGTCACAGAGATCAGGGTGTGTTAAGTGAATTACCTCGAATTTGAGTGAGAGCAGCTTTTCATTATGTGGAATCTCTTTCATGTTACTCCTCACAAGGTCCTGAAAGTTAAATAAGACAGTGATTAAGAATTAAGGCCATTGGGTTGACAAGGGATACAACAGGGATCCATTAAGAATATTTAGAAGAACGCATGTTCTAGATGGTTCTGGATGCTCAACAAACCTTTTATTTAAACCAGTAACTTTAAACAAAATGATCATTTTAACATAATATCAATACCAATAAAGCACCACTGGTACATGAACACACGCTCAGTTCAGCCCAGTGATGTATTTGCTAGAATGACTGTGTGTCACACTGGTAAATAAACTGCTACTAAAACTAGAGATCATGTGGTATGTTAATCACGGCCCTTTTCCACCAGTGAGGATGAGCTTGTTTCAAAGAGAGATCAAGAAAAAACCTTTTAAAACCAAGTATATCGTTCAGCATCTACATCAGATGGGCTCGTGTGGTGCATCCCCCACCACTTGAAGATCACACAGAGTAGTGAGTACAAAGTGCAAACTGTCCACCATGCGTTGATCAAAATGAACCGGTCCTGACCATCTTCCTTGCTTTGTAGTATTCTCTGCTCAGCAATAACTTTAACATTATGATAACATGATGAACTTTTAATCAGTGGACAATTGCTGGTCACATGACACTTTGTGCTACTGATGCCTGTTTTACAGTATGTGCAAGCAAGGTCATGTCAGTCACACTCAGGTTGGTGTGCCTAATAAAGTGCTCAGTGAGTGCTATTTGTCGTACCTCTTCTGCTGTAATATCATCCTCCTGGTCCACGGTGCCTATCTGAAAAATGGTACCTTCAGACAACTGGAAACAAAATATATGAAATTAGAGACACATCTGTCCTTGTAAATGTTCTTAATTTGCCATTTGTTTTAGTTTTATTATTTTTTAATAAATATTCAAAAGTTCTACAAGCTTTAATATTATTTAAGGGTTTATGCAATTGTAAATCAAAGTAAATAAAGGTAACTTTCTTATTATATCCTGCTTGTACTTTCCACTCAGAACACAAGAATGTGATCACTTCTGTAAATTGTGCAACAATGTAATAATAGAAAACATTCCAAGTTTACATAATTATTCATTCATAGGTTAGCAAATCTAATGGATCCAAATCAGTAAATTCATTATGTATCTACAGCGTATCCAGACCTAAACAAATCCGTTTGAATCTGGCCAAGTGGGATCATTAATGCAACATTATTCTAATCCATTTTATTTTATGCCATTTTTTTTATCCTATCTTAGCTTTAAGGCAGCACAAGACTTGGCAAGAGCCAAGATGGCTATTTATATATATAAGAATAGGCAGAAACATTTTCTTGATCAGTGATGCAGTTTGCATTTACAAGAGTACATAGAGAATTGATTAGCTTCACCTATGACCTCCTCACGAACTTTAACATCTCATGTAAGCAAAACAAAGACAGATGGACACAAGCACTGTGGACTGATTATGTTAAGTCACTTTACTTGAATAAAATGGAGTAGAATCGAATAGAACAGATAAGAATAGAATATAAATATAAGAATAGAATAGAATGCCTTAAACATAACAGCGTATAAGTGCATATTAACATGTTGATAACGAAACGTTTCTAGAGTGTACAGTTTATCCTAAAATTGTTAAGCTTCGGTTCACCTCACTTGTGCTCAAGATAAAGCAACAACAGGCTCTCAAAATGTTTCCTGATCAGGGACGCGGTGGGCCCAAGTTCACCAGGGCGCACAAGATGCAACAAGGAATTCACTCAGTTTGGAAAAGCAATTTGTGCGACTGATAACTGTAATAAAGGGTAGTGTAAAGCAGTTTAATTCTGTTTTTTAAGGGTTTTATATAAAATATAGAAAATAAAGGTGAAGATGGAATATGGAAACTATGAAATTTTATCAAAGCAGAAAATGTCAGCGTCACATATGCAGGTGAAACGGCATAAGTGAGGACTAAACATTAATGTGCATGTGTGTACGGTCTGTGTGTAAGTAAATATTAAGTTAAACAACATTGTTGCAATTTCATAAGCGGTTGCACGGAATTAGGCGTGTGTACGTTAGCAAACCTATATGTACACGCTTCCAAAGGGCACCTGAAGGCAGCTTTACAACTGCACTGAAGTGTCAGCGGCATCAATGTCCAAAGGGAAACCAGCATCCATCTTTCTCTCTGCTCAAGTTCTCTAATAATAAAATGTAATAATTTCCTACACTCGCATAGTAAAACGTTTATAAAGAACAAACTGGCATTCAGTAATCCTGTACTTTTACTCACTTGGCCTCCGTATCTTGCGTCTCCGGCTCCATTCAGAAGCGGGGTTCCTTCTCCCGACCATGACACCTTCTTCACTACATTCGCCATGATGATGTGCACGGCCGCTTTGTTTAAAACGACTATATGTAAAGTTTAAATCTTACAGATAAGACTGGAGAAGTAGCTCGAACACCCATGACTAACAAACACAAGAGTCTTGTGACCACTGCTACGGCAAGCGAACCGGCTCGAACGCAAATACAGAAACACGGAATGATGGGTAATGTAGTTTGTTTGACGGAAAAGTTCGAATGGACGCTGCATACAATGTAATTTAACAACATTAGGCAGATATATTAATGTTCTGGTTGATCTGTGTCATCGATTACATGCACTACATTTCATTAGCACAGATGCAATAACTACAAATAAACTAAATTTTCTATTTCTGATAATGCATTTTATTTAAGGACCTTTTTGAAGTTTGGATCTTTGTGAATATGGTGGAAAGATAAGGTTGCACACTTAAATGGATAGTTAAAGAACAACTTAGAATTCTGCAGATACATTCAAGCTTAGGCGAAAACATCTGGCATACTTTACATACACACATTGGCCCCTGGGCAAAATGGAAAATAGGCTAATCTATTGGCAGCACATTGTGCAGTCAGTCTCGCATCTGGTTCATTATCCCAGCAATCTTCAAGGAGTTCATGAAGAAAAAATCCCTAAAATAATAAACAACACAAGTGTGTTAAAATAGAAAAAATCCAGAAACAACCACAGCTGTTAAATACCAATACTGAATAATAATCAATTTGTATGGTATGATAAAATGTTTTACACTTCTTTACTCATAACCAGAGCATTGCCTTTTCACCAGCAATATAATGCAAACTTATGTGAGGCCACAATTAAGCATGTATTATTAAAAATAGACAGTGTTGCTGGGTTGGAAGGAGTACCTGGCAGATAGTATTCCACTGCTGGGGTATAGATGGACGCCCTCTTTTTTCTGACACAAACCCAACGAGAGCTTCAATGGATGCCAGTCGTCCCAGTTCCTCTTCATAAGGTAAGGTATGTTCTGGGACAGGAACACCTTGAAATAAACAAGTTTATTTAACAAGCATTTCCTTATTCACTGACAATTTTCAGTAAGAGTTTCACAAGGATAGAAAAAGTAGTATAGCCAGGTAGATCTGATCCATAAATCAGTCAACATAAAGTACTTTAAAATATTCAAAAGTTCTTTCATTTTTAAGAACAGTGCATTTTACCTTTGCAAAGGTCAGAGCAACGCATGAACAACTCCCAAAGCAGAAGTCCTAAAGAATACACATCTCCTTGCAACAAACAAAGGCCGCTGCTCAGATTGACGCTGCCCTCCAAAATTTCTGGAGCCATGTACTGCAGCGTACCCATTGGAATTCTACCCTGCCAATGTCCAAGAGAAACAAGAAACAATTTCCATTTGATGCCCATAACCTAAAGAACAACATAAATGAATGAATCCTACCTTTATTTTGCCGGCGTGATTTTGCAATGCTTGGCACTTTCTAAAACACTGTAGCACTGTGGAGCAACCAAAGTCACACAGAGCACAAGAACCATCAGCCTTCACCAAAACATTACTGCTGCTCAGATCACAATGACCAACTGCTGGTTTATGAAGTCCTGAGGTATAAAACAGAACAAATGAATTTTGTAAACACCTTAATAAAACATGAAATGTAAGTTTAAAGGTGCTTACGATCGCTGTGCAGGTCTGTATGGAGATAAGCCAATCCTTGTGACAAAGTCTGAGCCAGTTTTACAGTAGATGGCCAGTCACAAACGGTTCTAGACAGAAATGTGTTTAACGATCCCTAAAATAATAATACAGTAATTCTAGATCAATGAAGGCCAATTTAAAGATTTAGTTCATAATACTTTTGTCTAAATTATAAAAAACATGCCAACATACTTTATCAAAAGTAAACTGACGTGTGTGTTTCTATTTGTTTGGCAGACACCTATAAAATGTGTTTTATATTTTGGACAGAATAGAAACCAAGCACTGAACCACTATCTTTGTAGCAACCGCAACCTTTCTGATACCAACGCCTTATGCCCATTAGAAGAGTGTTTAACTACCTACAATGCAAGACTTTAACAAAAAGGTTTAAAACTTTGAATAACTTTGACATCATCTTTAATCACAGCCACTAAGGTCTACTTCTTAAAGAGGCAGAGACAGTTTATGTCATAGATGCTATACTAAGCTATTCTTCATATACTTATTTAATTCTTTATATATGTTTAATTCCTTGGAACCGTGCTGTTTGTTCAAATCATGTACACAATATTTATATTGAATCAAACAAGGACTAAAATTAAATAAAGGTTTAAAAGGATAAAAAATAATTTTAATTATGGGTGGCACAGTGGCTAAGGTCCTGGGATTATGATCTCATGTGGCGCCCCTTTATGACAGCAGCCAAAAAATATTATAATTATAGTTAGAAAACATTGTGAACTCAATGTGAACATCAGAACTCACTTGACTTGCAAGTTCTAACACCAGAATAAACTCTTCCCTCAATCTCCCTGCTGCAAGAAACTGTACAATTCCAGTATGTTTCATAAGCGGCAGCATGTAGACATCTTTCTCTTTCATGAACTCGTTTTTTAGTGTTTTAGGAAACACCTTTACTGCCACTGATACTTCCTTAAAGCATCCCTGCCACACACATGCAAAATGGCCTGAAGCCATGACCTACAGAGAATAAAGATAAAGAAATAAAAAGCAAAACAAGAACATAATACTCCGTATGTCATTTATCTCTTGTGATTCATTTACTTTCGCCGCTACTCGTACCTTTAGCAACTCCACATCTTCCAGGACAGTATCATATTCTTTTGGTATGCCACATTTATATGAAGTCCTTAAAGATCCTTTATGTATGAAAGAGAAAAATGTTTTTATACATTGTATTGCATGATAAAATGTTCCATATTCAAAAATATTCCAACTGCACCAACTGGGACAGTTTTAAACCAGGGGAAAAGCTTCACAGACATGAATACATGCACCAATTCATTTAAACCTGTAATAAATTGCCAGAATGTCCTATAGGTGGAGCCAAACCATGAGCAGAAGATACAGAGGCCACATTTCATGTCGACCATGTTGAGCTGTTAGAATTCTGTAGTGCATTCCATTTTCCCCCTGAGACCACTGGTTTATAAAACCAATAAGTCCAAATATTGATGCATTTTCACAAAGGATTAAATTAAAGGTCTTATTGAAAACATTTTGTGTAGATTGTAAACTTACTGCAGTATTTAAGGAGGATTTTCCACTTCAGTGCAGTTATAAGAGAAAATATAATAACCACCATGTAAGCAGGGATAACAATGATGTTGACCGGTCCTGAATCTACACAGACAAAATGATTACAAAATAATACAGTTCTTTTTTAATGATTAACAGATTCACTTAGCAATACATCAAATTGTTCTGGTGGGTTTCCAGAAACATGGAAGAAGATACATTTCTGTTGTTAATAGATGAAGGTCATGAGCTCAACACAAGACACAAAATAATTTAAAGGCAACATTAACTAAACATGGGATTAACTGGAATGCCAACTGTGAAGGCCAAATGTCTAGTCCAATATCATGCTAGAATTAATAAAGATTCACTTTAGTGCATTTGAAATGAAAGCTGCAACAGGTAATGGTGCCAACACCAAACACGTGAATAATCAGGCCTCCATTTACTTTTAGCCATGTTGTGTATATTGGAGACGTATCAGCTACTCATACACTGTGTAATAATGTACCTGATGTTCCTGAGGTGGGGGGATGTGGAGCTTGGTTGACTTGATTCAAGGTGGCGTTCAGATTACAAAAGTCTGAGCTGCACACACATTTAATATATTTTGGGAAATCTTCCGGCGTGATGCAAGACTTCCCTGGGCAGTAGGTTTGTGCTATGCTACAACCTGTGAAGTCATACAGAAAGAAAGCTCATCAGAGTAAAGAGTGACGCTCACACAGCTCGGATGGTTTGCTCCTACGTTACCGAGGAGGTCAGGCTTGGGCTGGCCGTGCTCTAGCTGGAAGAGTCCCATACAGCAGTCTGTTCGGTAACAGTGCTGACTGACTCCGCTCACGTTCCCTGCGTTCTGTAACATTTTTGTGTTATGTGGACTTGCCAAAAACGCACATGTCCTCCCTGAAGAAAGCGGTAGAGCAGAGATGCATACAGATCCTATGGGGGGGAAATAACATATTTGGCGACTGGTATTGTGATGGATACTGAATGACTTAGCCTAGTGGTAAAGGTACTGGACTGGTTCAAGTTCATCAAGTTCAAGCCCAACCAATACCAGGTTGCTTAACCCTTTGAATTTGATAAAATAATGAGATACTGTCACAGCTGTAAGTTGCTTTAGTTAAAGCGTTACTAAATGATAAAAATGTAAATGGAACAATGGTAATAGTCACTAGATTTTAATTTAGACCTTTATAAATGAATCCAGTTAAAGTACAAATATACTAATGTAATAGAATGACAGTATGTAAACACAAGTAATTATTAATGTCTGTTTAACTAAATCTCTATGAATTCCAATACTAATGTTCTCATCTAGTATTGTTATATAATAAAATAATAAAAGGTCAAAGTGGCGTAAATGTAATTGACAAATTAATTTGAGCAAAACTCACCTAGAACAGTAGCAATCCATGACAGTAGCATTCTCTCAGTTAATCCCTATTTCATCTCAATTCTACTAAATAATTAATGTAGAGTTCAAATATGTCGAAGTCCACAGAACAGTTCAGAAACACCTTACTGTCTGGTGTTCCACACAAATGAAATAGCCACAGAAATGACCTTGGAAGTTAACTCCCACTGCAGAACAGGATAAAGCCAAGAGCTAGAGAAAGGATTCAAGCACGCCTGTACGCATCACAGCCCAAAATACGACACATGGCAATAATTTTATTATGTAAAAGAAATATGCAAACTGACCCTAAATTACCAACAGATAATTTATTAACAATAATTTGAATAGCGTAATTTGATTTGAATTTGATTGCACTATTATTTAAGTCTCAGCTTCACATGCTCGAGGAACATTCCTTGCCTCCCTGTTAACCTCTAGTAAACAATTTAGGTACTACCAAACTTCTCACCCCTCTCTTGTGAAATCTTCAGCCATTCAACTAGTGAAAAATCTTCCACCCTTTATTTTCTAAAGGGTTTGAATTTATGTCTATGGTAAATTCCCATATTTCTCACTCATAGGTGCTGCTGGCATGCACATCCACCCAGATATCATGGCAGGTGTTGGGCTTTGTACATTTAGCTGATAAAAAATGTGGAAACTGTTCACCCTTTTTGTTTTCGGCACAAAGAACTCAATGTCCATTTTTGTCTAAAACAAGGAGAGACGCTTAAAAAACATTTTCATTGTGTTTTGTTCAATTTTTAATGGTTATTGTGGGATTGAGGTCATTTATCAATGGCAGCCTTTATACAGGTATTTGACTCATCTTCACCAGGGGTGTTATTAATTGTCTGTATGTCACACACTGATTACTGTGCAATCTGTAGGTCCTATGATTTACCACATGATGAAGCTTCCACATCAGACCCACTGAAACCACTGACCTAGAAATGTAAATACAGACAGATTGTTGTTCAGTTTGGAATCAGGTGTGAATCAGATGGCATGTATGTGCAGCTTGGGTTTCCGGTCTGTACCTGAGAATTAAAAATGAGACCCGATTATGTCATAGCTTTCCTGGTAGTGAACACTTTCAATAATAGGCATTTTGTGTTAGTATGCATAGTACTCATACCAAACCCAACTTAATCACTGAGGTGCAGAGTGTGACCCACAAGACGTTTTCAAGGATTGCAGATCTCCAGGTGTCCTGCGAATCTGATTAAACGTATTAGATACATTTCTCCAGTCATCTTCTCCTGGCGCCCCATTCAGGGTGTTACTGTGTGCCTTGCGCCCGTTGAAGAGCTGGGGTAGGCTCCAGCATCCCTACCGACCCTGATTAGGATAAGGGGTTAAAGACAATGAACTGAACTGTGCTCACATATTGAACATCAAGTCAGAATGTCTCCAAGTTTCTCACGTCAGTAATGCCCTCTAGTGGCTGCAATGTATTTGCTCAACAAAAGCCCAACAGTGCCCAACAGTGCCATCAAGGTGGTGATGAGGCTTGAACCTGCAACCTTCAGATTACCAGTCCAGTATCTTAAACACTAAGCCATATGCATTCATTTCTTATTGTATTTAAGCCAGACATCGTAAACTGCAAAAATATCCACACATTTGAGTTTTCATTTCAGTTTTAATTTTGAATTATATACACACACATTTAATTATTAAACATCAGAATTTTTTCCAGTAAAAAGAAATGATTGTTGTATTAAGGAAGTTTGAAAATAAGGAAGCTTGCTGCAGCACTGATGGTAAAAGATTTTCTGTGGTAGATCTTTTACCTGAAGCTTTAACAAATTCCAGTGTTGTGTGATCTGCAACTGTCTGATGAGTTCTGGGAACTTATAAAGTCTGTGTCACACCCTAAAACTTTTCTCTAGTATAAACAACTACCAACTAGAACGACAAGAAAACTATTTCAGTGAAACAATAGAGTATAAATATAATAATATATATTATTATATAAATTATTATTGAAAAACTATAATTTGCTCCATATAGATTAGATTATCTGGCGACATCTGCAATGCATGAGTTACTAAAATGTACCAAAATGTAATCTATGGCTCCATGTACAAGTACTACGTGGTTTAGAGATGATCATTATCTATCCATCATTCTTCATCAAGGTGCTGTGTATTACTACAATTCTATGCATTTATAATAATGTATAATTATAAATACATTTACCCCTAAAACCTTTTAATTGTGTATATATTTAAAAGAACTCACTGCTTTGCCTGAACAGAATGAAGATGTAGTAAAATATCAAAAATAAAATGAAATGAAATATAAAATAATAGAAACAATAGTCGAGACCTGGACAGGGCATCGATCCATCATGGGGTCGCACCCATTCCCATCCCATCCTCAGACACGGTCACATCTTAATGTAGATGCTTGATTGACTTCAACAGTTAAAGGACAGCAACATTTTTGTTCTGGATCAAATGATTATATTATCACTAGAAAGTGACATGAAAATCAGGTACGTAAAGGACAAGATGCACGTCTTGCTTCGGATGCCGCCTGTGATTGGGGGTTCTAACTTGTCCCCTTGATTTTCTCTGTCCTTGGAATGGTGTTACACACGTTTTCACTGACTGATAAGTAAGAAATCAGACCTGAAAAACCAGAGTTCTGCATAAAAGCTGAAAAATGGATGTTGACTTGAACGGAATTGTTCAAATGAGCCATTCACAAAAAGAAAAGCTTTACCATGTTTACATGTTTATCATCTTTAGCTCAAGTCAGTTGCACTTTATTTTTTATCTGTGTCTTTAAAAGCTAATAATTAGGCTCCAGAAAAAAACATATTTGTGTGATTACATTTACAAACATTTCATGGGAATGTGTTAGATATACTGTACAGTAAATATTTTATGACATACATATAATTCATGTCTAATATTTGATTTTCCAGCTTGTACTTATATACAGAACCACTGAAAAGGCCTTGGGAATAGCACAGTGATGCTAGAACTGAAAAATTAAAAGCAGGAGTACATTCCCCAGTAAATTGTAACTGTGGCCCAAATAAGGCAGTAAAAGTCAATAAGAAAGTCATAAAACTTTCAGTTTCTGTGAACTGTTGAGCAGAACTACAAGACAGGCCGTAAAAATTCAATCATAGAGACTTCATTATGTTTCGTAGCCATATGTTTTGACTAATGAATGTCACATGACATTACAATTCAAAACGTGTATTTAATTATTAATGTGATACTCCTGTTGAAATCTTTCAAAGGCAGTTTAATTTGTCATTATGATCCACTTTATTATCTTGATTTTTATTGATCGATAGATAAAGCTAGAGGATGTGATGCCAGTATTAGTGATCTGTTTGGAGATAAGTAGTAATGTTACACTGGGTTAATGATTTATTGGATGTAATCAGAGATTTAATCCACTTCAATTAAAAAATGTTTAAATAAGCATTCTCACTGGTTCAATAGCTTACGGTGACATGTGGAAGGCCCACACACTTGCTCACCACCTCCTTTTTTGGAATGTGAAACAGAGAGAGGTTTGACTGGTACCTGGGGAATGCTGTATGGCAGGTTCACAGGAGCAACAGAAAGGTGTGTCGTGTGTATGTGAGTGTGTCTGTGTAAGCAGCTAATAAGCCATACTGGTACTCTTTCTACCACACCCTACCATATCTGACCACAACTGGGCCAAAGCCTTGGAATTAAAGAAATTGACCTGTCTTTAAAAAGGACCATACAGTTCTGCATGTGAATCTCAAATCTCAATAAAAAGGAAAATTGGATTGGTTTCATCCAGACTTTCAAAAAACATGCAGAAGGTGGAGAGGCTACCGGAAGCAAGAGAGAAATAGGCCAGTGTGTGATAACCAGTGCAAGATTGCTGCACTCGAATACACTTGCCTCTATTCCTGCATTGGGTAGAGTATTTCTGAACAAAGTCAGATTTAGATCAACAGTGATTATAATGGATCAGTTCTGATTGACTCCCACCCTGCCTAGTGCTTCCCTGAAGGGTACAGTGGAATTGATGTTAATCCACTGAACTGAGCTTTTAAACAGATTTACACTGTTTCACCTGATAAACTTTTATCTGTCTTTACCCTTCATGTCAGCAATTATCTATAATCATT
>JAYDZF010000021.1:10801853-10815931 GCA_034509105.1 Microcambeva barbata | reverse complement strand
TGTCAGTAAAACAATATAGATTCATTCAAGAATGAATTTGGCTCAAAATAAGTATATTGTGTGTTTTATATTCTTTCCTAGCAACTTACATATTACACTGAACACACATGATGCATCTATTCCACTAGGCTGGAAACTGTCAAAATGAATTATACTGTACATGTGTAACTTAAGTGGAAGTAAATTAGTAATACCATAATAACCTTAAATAAATGGCAGCCACATGACCCCAATGTCCACGATCTATCTAACCACCATCTCAGAATTAGTATCTACTTTATACAGGAGCAGAATGAAGCAGAACTGTTGACATTTATCTGTGTTAAACATAGATAATTTAAAGTTGAAAATACAACTTAATGGTGACTTGTTTTATTAAATAGACCATCACATGCCAAAGCATACAAGTAACATGTAAGCATTTGCATCACTTTTACCCTAACACTTCAGGACATCACGAATTGTAAACAAAATGTCAACATGTGTATTTAAGAAAACATCTTCAATATACACACCATAATTGGCCTCGTATTATATTTAAGTTCATGTGTGCTCATATTAAAATTTGCGTTTAATATTCTAGCATCACTGTGTAAACATTGCATTTAAATAAAATCATATATCATCAATGCGGTCAAAACATAGAACAACATCTTTGTTGGCTTGTTTATTTGGATTTTAACACTTTGCTTACATCTATGACAAACGGTAGGACATTCTAATCAACGCTTATACTTCGCAACCATGTGCTTGTACACAGAAGAAATTTCTATGTAGTAGGCTAGTATGCGGATTTGAGACGTAGCCGTGGTACCTGATGCAAACACTCCACCCGGTCAAATTAAATACATATTTCCTATGAATGTATTTATTTAATTAGTTGATTTGAATAATTGAAGTCATGTGGATCTGATACAAAAAAACAATGTCTAGTTTAAATTTAAAAAGTACGACAAAGTGGCTAATAAACAGTTAGCTTGCTAATGGTACCTTCGTACTTGGTAGTATGCAAGGCAAGTGCGCAGCCATTTGCTAATGCATATTGTGGAGTACTACAAAGAAAGATAGTACGCGTTGCAAACAGGATCAAAACACACGACCGGGTAGCTAAACAATTAACGCAGTGTCCATCTGTTGCGCACACACTGAATAAGCAATAAACATTACGGCATAAATGGTCAAGAAAACGGGACGCTTGCAAACGAGGGTGCGTGTAAGTATCATGTTAGCTTTAGCGTCGGTAGTAATTACCTTCCATCTCCATATCCTCGGGCTCGCTAAGCTGCTGCTCGCCGGCTTTCTGCTGCTGAGTATGGTGGTGGTTCATGTCTGCTGTCGCTGAAACGTCTTCGTGTTGCTCGTCTAAGATCGGTTCAGGGGGCAGAAGGCTCCGGAGAGCCGGTGGACACGGATCAGGTGGCGTATCTGGGCTACACGGGTCAAGCCTGGGTTGCCGGGCCTTTCCTAATGGCTGCGCCGGGGACTGGGGTAGGGACTGAGGTAGGGAGGCCGGCGGGGGAGCGGGCAGAGAAACGCGCACGTATTTGCTCGCTATTCGCCCAATCTCGGCGCCTTGGTGCAGCTGGTGTGCTTTAATGATCTCAGGCTACAAATAATCAGAGGCCTGGTGAACTAAGCAAGCGGAGGGAAAACAAATACACTGTTTATACGTAAACAAGTGTTTGTAAAAAAAAAAAAAAAAAAAAAGATGCGATGTCTCCCGTTTACATACAACTTTCCTCGCAGTGTTTCCAGTCCGTGTGCTCCTCCGATTGTCCCTCTCTAAGGGAAGAGCGGAGAAAAAAGCTATCCATTCAAACCAGTTCACACAGAGAAAAAAAACCACTCGCGCTTCTCTCTCTACCTTTTAACACAACAAGCACACACAAACATAAAGCTGCAGTTTAACACCAAGTCGCATGTTCTCAATTAAACTCGGGATTATTTTGCCCGATCACGGCCAGTGTACCTCACTCTCTCGTTGGTTCCTGATGTGCATGCAGTTTGAGCACTCAAAATGGCGGTCGCGCTCCTCTCTGAAATGTCACATCCGCACAGATCTAAACACAAGGGCTGAAAGTCGATTCCAAAAGAGTCGATTCTTCATTTCAACTGGTCAACATTGACCGCTCACGCCGCGGCTTCGACACTGAGATTCGGTTCAAAAGGAACCGAGTCCCTATTCAACCAGTAAACGTTGTGTGTCGATTCTAAAGGCTTTTGTACTCAGTGTCTGTTCGGTTCTTTAAATCCAGCCAATTTTGGCTATCAACAGTAGATAGTCGACCAAAGCTTTTTAGGTGCAGGGCCAGGTCGGTTCTATAACAATAGATTATTTGATTTATTGCAAATTGAATAAATAGATTATTTTATTTAAAACTAAATAAAATTGATTATCCATATGTTTTTTGTGATAATTATTTAGGTATTCTTGAAAATCATGAACAAATGTGTTTAATTTTGTTTCTTGTTTCTTATTTGTTTAACAAATATAAAACAACATGGGGTCAAATTGACCTCAAATAACACAAAACATGTTAAATTTCTTACAATGAGTACACATGAAACTCAGATATATTATTTTACTCTTTGTCTTACTATACATATACGTATTCACTTTAACAGTAACAATAATACATTAATACGTACATACACATCCAAAAAGACAAAGCCGATGTAAAAATATGATTTTACGCCATTTTAATGATAGACACTAATAGGAACTTAAATAAGAATAACAGTTGTCAATTTTATGATCATTGATATTCTAAAAACTAGTAAAATGCTAAATGTTCGTTTTGTGTAAATACATGTGAATTTGTCCTTTACTTCCACGTGATCATTTCTAGCTCATATTGTCTCCTTTATTGATCGACGTTACTTTCACCCAATAAGCGTTTTGAATTTAATTTCGTCTTCATAAAAGGGGCGTTTCTAACCAATCGTTATGCCCTTTTGATGCGAAAGGCGGGACTTCAGGGCTGGCAACGTATATGTGTTCACTTTTTAACCCCAAACACGTCAATGAAGTCGGCAGAAGAAGCAGGAGTTACCAACCGGTTACCGGAAAAATAATTTTGTATTCGATATATCGCTATTCAATTACAATCATTAACAATTTGAGGCATTTTACGTTCCTGTCAGGCCAAACACACCGTTTATAAAGCGAACTTTAGTTGAGTTTTAGCCGTTTTCATTATGGAGGAGAGGAAGGAAGAGAACGAGGCACAGATTCAGGAACACGGACCCGAACATTGGTTCTCAAGTTGGGAGCGACAGTGCTTAGCAGACGCTGAACACGGAGAGCCGAGCGAAGAGGAGGTCGATCAAAACAGAGAAAAACTCTGGCATCTGTTTCAGAATTCAGCCACTGCGGTGGCGCAGCTTTATAAAGGTCTGTTCTGTCCAACGCTAACTCAGCTGGCTAAGCTACATTTTATTTCTCACCCGTTTTGCGACATGTTCTATTCATCACACGATTGGCTACGTCTGATCGGGATCCTTTGCCTGATTGGCTGGTTGTCAAGCGTTTTCAAACGCCTTACGTTTAGTTGAACCTCCCCTCCAATCAAAAGGAAGGGGCGGGATCTAACTATAAACGGGTGGGAAAAGACTAGCCACCACAAAGCAATCTTCAACCGAATGTTTATGAAAGCTTGCGCTGTTGTACGGAACAGTGTCAAAATAGTAAGGACACCATCGACGTAGCCGTCAGTAAAGTACCGTTTCGAACGCGGTTCTAGACCGATAAAACAAGTTCTCTTTAGTAACCGCATGTTTACGACTGTGTTTTTTTTGAAAGGGTTTGATTAAATACAGTTTTTAACATTTAATTGTATAGGCCATCTAGCTCATCCTAGCTTCTGGTTGTACGTTTGTAGCGTTATGACCAAAATTGTTGTCATGGTTTAAACTCTGGCCATTATTTATGTTCCTTTCCGTTAAATCGTATAAATGTGACGGACTAATTAAAGAATTAACATATATTGAACATTGCGGCACTCGGAACTATCTATTACATATAAAAGAGGAAATTAAAAACAACTTACACAATATACAGCCCCACCACAAGCCGGCAAAGTGTTCAAAAGCCGGCTGAATTCGACACCGAGTGCCCTTTGTTAGCAGAAACAACCTTGGTCTATTATAATGATTTATTTCCACGATTCTCAAGTAATAACATTTGAACATTGATTATTAAAATGCACATCTGATTAATCTTTTTATCGTCGAGAATCACCCCAGATTAAAGCCCACATGTTAATATTGCACCAGAAACAAACCTAACACGCCATAGGCGTGTTAAAATATATTGCACAAATGGATCTGTGTCACCTCAGTGTTGACATAAAGGACACACAGATCATGCACATGAATATAGGAAACAACTGGTCACTGCCATTAGCACACAATTAAGTGTCCAATCGACCTGGTAGCATGTCTTTGGACTGTAGGAGAAAACCCACACTGACAGGGGGAGAACATCCAAACTTCACACAGAAAGGACCCAGATTGCTTCACCCAGAGATCGAACCCAGGACCTTCTTGCTGTGAGGCGACAGTGCTACATACTAAGCCACCATGCTGCCCATATGTCAGGAGTTACATGTTTAATATTGTTGTGTTCATTGTTCACGTGTCATACTTTTATGTATACAAAAAATAGAAAAGAAAATGGCTGCTTATTAAAGCAGTTCTTTGAATAACAGTCAAGGAAAAGGTGTCCTTATTATCTTAGCCATATTAGACACAGCTCTTCTTACTGAATTGTGTTAAAAGGTTTGCAGTATATCTGCACATTATATAAAATCAAATTGTATATAATCGCATGCCAATGATTTACAAATGTGAAATATGTTGATTTGTAATCAAACTGCCCCAGTATATTGCATACATTTGGATCTTTGAGAATTTACTGGAGAATGTGACTAGTGAGGGCCTATATGACTGTCCGAGAGCTTCCTCACTGTTCTCTGATCTGATCTTTCTATATCCACCTTAGTACAGTGTCTATGAAGTACGCTGGGATTTCTGGAAGCTGTTATTTGGTTGTACTATGTCTTTGCGATTTGAAACATCTTAGGCACTTTGCCTGTCACATGGCTGTCTGGATACTTTTTATTTTTGTCTTCCAGATCGTGTTTGCCATCAGCAGGGATTGTCCATGTGGGTACCCTTTCAGAATGCAGCGACAGCAGTTACTAATCTTTACAAAGGTATGGATAAATAAGTTTCCAGGCCTGTTTTATCATATTCGTCTAGGTTTATTAGCTGCTTGGTTGGTCAATACAACATTTGTTTATTGATCTAATAGTACCAAGTGCAGTTGTTAAAATCTTCTCTGTATTTTGTTGTGTATGGTGTGACAGTCACAGCACTTTAAGATGGAAATTTCTAAAATATGATATCATATAAGCACTACTGACCAGTAACATTCTCATGTGTCCTTGATAAAAGCAGTTTTTGATGTATTTTGCTTGAACAGAGAGTGTTGATGCACATCACAGGAGCTATGATCTAGGGATTCAGACAGGTCACCAGAGGCGCAACAAGGACGTCTTGGCTTGGGTCAAAAAGCGAAGAAGGACCATCCGGAGAGAGGATTTAATTAGCTTTCTTTGTGGCAAAGCACCACCACCACGGGTTTCAAGAGCTACACCGAAACTTTCACCTAACCGGCCTCCATCATCAGACACCGTTTCTTCAGTAGAAACTGATTTGCAACCTTTTCGGGAAGCCATAGCGCTTCATGGTAAATATAACACTTCAATTTAGCCCGTTCTAGAAAGATCCACATAGTAGCAGAAATGGCAGTGTAAAAGTCTATTATTTAGGATTGTTTATTAGGATTTTAATGTCATATTTTACCAAAACTGTAGTTATTCTTTACAGACAGTTATATTGACTATACCCGTATTAAGGATTGAAACATTCCAGCTTTATGCCGCATACAACACAAAATTACCTGGTCAAACATGCTCATCACCAATTATCATGACCTTCTCTTTGCATATAATGTGTCACAGGTTTAAGTGGAGCAATGGCTAGCATTAGCGTTCGATCGGGCACCCCGGGCTCGCCCACCCACGTCGGCGGCAGTTCAAACTCAAGCCGCCGAAGAAACGGCCTGCACGACGTCGACCTGAACACTTTCATAGCCGAAGAGATGGCACTGCACCTTGAAAATGGTGCCACCAGGAAGAGGACAAGCGCCCAGTGCAGCGACGTCATCACGGACTCGCCAACCCATAAACGCAACAGGACAATCTGAGCTTACAAACGCACCGCTGCTTAATAATAAAAGCCACTTGATCCTCAATACTTTTTTTTTTGTATGTTTCGGTTCCTATTTGAAAGGAAGTTGGGCCATTAAAAGTGTCATTTCTGATGACTGCCAAAAGGCAGACCACTATAGTACCTCAGTTTCTTCATCTTCTTTTGTTATGTTTAACAACTTGTTGAGATTAGTTTATAAAAGTAGGTATCTGTGGATAAGCCACAATGAAATACTTTACCTAACATGAATGCTAGAGGTAATTATAAGTTATTACCTGCCTGGCGCTAAACATTTTCAGCCAGCTCTTTTGGAAGACCTAGGAATAATGCTGCCATAACACGATAGAAGGAAACATTGATGGTGGGATATGTAGTAATCATGCTTTAACAGTATTGTCACTTTATTGCAGAGTGCAGGTCCTACTTTCCCTCGCAACACAATTGCTGGAGTTTTAAGGTCTTTTCTGGCTCCATTTTAAAAAAAAAACCGCACTCATGTTGCCTTTTACCTTGCATCATGGCTTTCCTCTTTTGTTAATGGTAGGATTAATTCCAGTTGTGGTGCAATACCATCTTTGGACGTTCTAGAAGCCGAAAGGGAACGATAAGTTCAGTGCAATTAATGACACCTTTGGGCTCAAATGCACTTTAAATGTATGAATTGAAATGCTATTTCATTTGCTATCATTTAAACTATCGGCTCATATTAATGTGCGTATTAGAGCAGTAAGGTCTGTTTTATCCGAGAAACTGAATTAGCTTGAAACTGAAGTGTCCTTTTAATACGTTTTTTCCAAGGCTTGTTAGTGGCATTTATTTTAATTGTGCCACTTGATTTCAGAGTCGATGAACAGAACGGCGATTGTGTGCAGTCCTTCAGGTTGAATCTGAAGTATTGAATAGTTTTGTACTTCTAAACTAGGATTTACTGTGTATTTAGAATTTCCATTCAATTGATTTTTTAAAAGCTAAAGAGAATTTAAATAAACATTAGATGTTACTGTTGCCTTGTGAGACAAAATTAAAAAGGATTCACCTGCTGCTGTATCAAAAAAATGTTAATAAGATTGTGCATGAAATTCTATATATAAGATGCATCTGATTTTTCACTAGTCTTCTCTTCTAGGTTTGCTAATGTGAGCTGTTTTATCATGAACCTTACCTGAACACTACCTTTTTAGTATCTTATAGGCTTAACTAACTTTTCTTTCTTCAGTTTTCATCTCACCTTGGTCAAAAAAAATCTTAAATTCTTTTCTTGCCATTTGTTTTGTAAATCGATTCTGTTCGTCAGACAAAATGTGAAGTTTACAGCATTCTGTTACAGTAATGTTGGTAAATTATTTGCTAAAATAAAGCCTATTCTAATTCTACTATCATGGTCTTGTTTATGGAGCAGACTGGGTATTTGTAGAAGTCATTTTTGGAAGCTATTGCTGATCTGATTAGTACCAAGTGAAGGGGTTATACGGTCATCTACTTGTATATGAACAATGTGAAGGGATTTGGGGAATTACAATGTGAGTCTTTTGGACTGGCCCTTACAACCAGCTGATTTTGTAATATATGCCTTTATATTCTTGAAGCTAAAATATCCACCAAGAAAACCCATCTAAATAGAAAAGCATGAGACAGTGGGTAGAGCTTTGGGCTTTCTACCAGAGATTGGCAGGTTAAAATCTCCAACATGTTATGCATACGTTGAAGGGTTTTTAAGTAAGACTTAACCCTACCTGCACTCTGACCCCAGCTTCCAAGCCAGCTGGGTTTTGTGAAGAAATAATTGCCCAGTAATGTACATCTTCAAAAAACAGACATTCTTTTTGATTATATGGTGTTCCAACTTCAACATGGGGTTCCTGGTACATGGTTGCTCATTGTCAAGAAGGGTCTGGGTTTGTTTCTCAGAGGTATTGGGTCTGAATCCTTTCTGTGAGGAGTTCTTTTTTCTTTGTATGGTGTTCCAACTTCAACATGGGGTTCCTGGTACATGGTTGGTCATTGTCAAGAAGGGTCTGGGTTTTTCTCAGAGGTATTGGGTCTGCATCCTTTCTGTGAGGAGTTCTTTTTTCTTTGTATGGTGTTCCAACTTCAACATGGGGTTCCTGGCACATGGTTGGTCATTGTCGCCTGACAGCCAGAAGGTCCTGGGTTTGATTCTCAGATGGATTGAGTCTGAATCGTAGTGTCTGCGTGGTTTCATTCTACAGTCCAAAGAAATGCCAGCGAGGTGAATTGGAGATGCAGAATCGTCCGCGACGTCAAATAACTGACGAATCTTGTGTAACGAGTAACTGACTACCTGTCCTGCCGTGAATGTAACCAAATGGTGTAAAACATGATTAAATCGTAATAAAGAAATAAAAAACAGATATAGGCGTGACTTCTGTTATGCTACCGCCCAGCTAATGGCTGGAACGATCTGCCATCCAGTCCCGCTGTGGAACACAAACGTTCCGGAGGCTTCAGCTGCTGCTGACAGACCAGGGTTCAGGTGCAAGTGTTGGATCATTGTTTTACTTCATTTTACTCATTGACTTACTGTTCGGTTCGGCTTTTAATCAACACATTTCGCTGAAATTCGAGAATTGCTCTGAAAACTCGTGAGTCTTTCTTCCATTCGACCATTCAAATGCATTCAAACTCGACAAACTTGATTTTGTTGAACATCCGGAAATACTCTCACTGAAACCCAAGGATTAACTGCACCTAAATCAGGAACGCTTCTGAGAATTTCCTATTTTTTTACGATTTACTACCTGGTAAGTTTATACTGCATGCTTCGTTTTACTTCATTTTCCTTTCATTCCATCATGTTCTTTTTTTTTATTCATCTACCTGCAGCTTCGTGTGAAGTACAAAGTGAGCTAGAACATTAGAAGACATTCTGATTTAGTTTACAGTGAATGTCATGTTGGTAATGTTGCCATCAACTTACTTAATCCAGCTTTCTAAACCCAAACCCACTGAACAACATCAGTGCAACATCAGTGCTGAGTGTAATTTACTCAAGATGAAGTTTGGGTTCATCTTCAGCATATCACACCCACTGAGTTAGAGAGCTTGAAATCTATTACTTCCAGGCTGGTCAGAACAAAACCCTCTTATCTACTTGAACTTGTGGCCAAACGTTGCAGGTCTGTATCCTGTTATGACACTGTTTTGCCTTAAGAACAGTGTAAGCAGAAGCATTGTAAGTCTCCAGCTTGGACAATGCAGGGCAACATGGTGACACAACAGTATGATTTGTGCTTTTTCCACTCACATAGGTTTGCAAATGTAAAACTAAGTAGAGAACAATATGTAATGCATGGGGACCTCAATGGTGGGACAGTATACGAACATTCAAAGGTTTGAGCTCCAAACTCCACAATTTGTTTTGGTTGAAATAAGAGCAGTTCACTTATATGGAACAAAGCAAAAATCCAGACACAGAGAACATGCAAACTGCACACGGGAAGGACCTGGACCGCTTACTTCGGGTCGACAGGGCTCAGTTGGGAAAAACCTCAAGTACATGTTAAACTTAATAAAGCTTCAATTAGGGCACATGGTATAAACAGTTATCATATATAATTGCCACAGAGAGGAAAAATACTGACTGAATCTTGAATAAGATAGAAAACAGACCATACATCATCTAATCGGACTGTTTTCTCTTACATATACATAAGATAATCTGAATTTTTTTGAGCTGGCGAAATCGCAGCACCATTTGAAACGTTCATGCTGTTTTTTTCTGTGTTTCAAAAGTGTGAAATGGAAAGTCATAAGGAGGTGATCAAACGACTTCAGGTTGCATTTCGATCTGGAGTGACTGCTCCCCTACATTTCCGTCTGACTCAGCTGCAAGCTTTGCTCTCTCTACTAGAGGACAATGAGACACTGATCTTAGAGACACTGCACAAGGACCTCGCCAAGGTGAATATATCAGCGAGCGCAATGCCACCAAAACAACTGGAAGGTTTGCTAAGCCAACTAATGATTGTTTTAGTCTTGCTGCAAAAATCACATTGTAGAGAAGAACCTTAAATGGTGTGGAAGCCGGTTCAACATTTTACATGGAAGTGGCAAAAGGGAATGACAAACTGTTGACAGTGTCGCTTCTGACCTTTCTAGTAAAAGGAGATAAAGCGAAAGCAATATTTTAAGAATTGAACATGATTTCTGGTTCCACAGGACTCACCGATCTTTCTTTTTACAGCCCAAGTTTGAGGCCGTGCTCTCAGAAATCGATATGGTTGTCAACGAGCTTTGCTATACCATTAATAACTTACAAGAATGGATGCAACCCAGCTATGTGGGCAAAAATCTGGTAAGATTAATGACCTGTCCTGTTTAAGAGACAACCTCGTTAAGAAAACAAAATACAGAAGTAAAAGTTGTCAATGCAGCATTTTAAGTTCACTGCTGACGTTCTTCATTATTTGTCAGGCAACAAAACTGGACGACTGCTTTGTACGCAGAGAGCCGTTAGGTGTAGTTTTAATAATTGGAGCGTGGAACTATCCTCTCCAGCTCATTTTTGCCCCTCTGATTGGTGCTATTGCTGCAGGTAGGCATGTGTGTCTTTGTTAACCTGTCTCAGAATCACTTTACCTAGATTTTGGAAAGCTGTTTAAAGAAATGACATTCACATGTTTTGTTCATGTAGGCAACTGTGCTATTCTCAAACCATCTGAGATCAGTCAAGCAACTGAAAGCTTCCTCTCAGACCTTATACCCAAGTACCTGTCTCAGGTAAAGCTCATGGCCGTGTTAGCTGTTTGTGTCCGCATTGGAAATGCATCCTGTTGAACATTCTTCCTGCTTGTTTCTTTAAACAGGAGTGCTTCGCAGTCATACGTGGTGGGGCAGAGGATACCAAACTCCTGCTGCAGAACAGATTCGATCACATCTTCTACACAGGTTGGTGAAATCCAGTGCAGTATCATTTGAATCACTTTTTATTACATAAATGGTCTTTCACTGTCCTCAGGCTCTAAAGTGGTGGCTCGTAGTATCCTTCAGGCCGCCGCAGTTCACCTCACCCCAGTCACGCTCGAGCTTGGTGGAAAATGCCCCTGTATCCTTTACGGCCGGCTTGACATCAAGGCTGCCGCAAAGAGGCTGGTCTGGGCAAAATTCTTCAATGTGGGGCAGAGTTGTGTGGCACCAGATTACGTCCTGTGTACAACAGAGATGCGAGACATGCTGATACCGGCAATTACTGAAGCCTTGGAGGCCTTCTATGGGCCTCACGTTCAGCAAAGCCCAGACTACGGTCGCATCGTGACGGACAGACACTGGAACAGAATTATGGAACTTCTGGGGAAGTCAAAGGGAAAGGTGGTGATTGGTGGAGACTGCTCGAGAGAGGAGAAATTTATTGGTAAGAAAATCCATTAGTGAAAAGACACAAGCTATACTCCTGATCTGTTTGTCTTACATTATTGACTTGTTTGGCTTTTATGATTTCATTATATTTATTTAAAGCTACTGTGTATCGAGATTCCACTTATCTCTTTGTGTCCTCATGGATGTCTTTAAAAAGTTCTGTTTCTGCAGCTCCGACGGTGGTGGTGGATCTCCCGGAGTCAGATGCTCTAATGGAAGAGGAGATTTTTGGGCCCATCCTTCCCATCATCACTCTGGAATCTTTAGAGCAGTGCATCAGCTTTATTAACCAGAGGGAGAAGCCCTTGGCTCTGTACGTCTTTTCTGATGAGTCTCAGGTAGGTGTACTTTCGTACTAGACAAAAAGTCTGATAATCTATTAATAAACACACATATTTTAAACAGAGCTAAAATTGGTTCGGTTATTATTATTATTTTGGTCTTTAATTGTTTATTAAAGTTTGTGAACGTTCTATATTTGTTTTAATTACAAACATGGCCTATAAAACACGTTCCACAAAAAATCAACTATTTCTTATTCAGGCTGGAATACAGCCGCTAAGACCGCGTCCAGCTTTTTCTCCCTCACTTATGGCCACTTGTTTTTTTATAGGGTAGGACTAGGTGACGTAGTGTTATATTTGCCTGAACTTTAATACAGCAGTATGTGATCATACAACATAAAAACCATGAGTAGTGTTTTTATTGTCACCGTAAATGATTGTTGATGACGATGATCAGACAAACATAATACACACATAAGATAAAGCTTTATTTTCAGGTCCAATGTGGTTAATTGTATTTATTATAATTTAATTCCAGGTGGTGACCACAGTATTGGAGAGAACCAGTAGTGGAGGGTTTTGTTCTAATGATGGAATAGTTCACATGTCGCTTCCTGGTTTACCTTTTGGAGGAGTCGGTGAGTGATGGAGAAATGTATTGGGACATAATTCAAAGTCTAAAACCATTTGATGGTCAGCAAGATCATGGCCAGGCCGTGTATTAATAAGTATTGTATTAGAATAGAATGCCTTTATTTTGCCATAACACATATGTACAGTACAACAAAATTCTTTCTTCTCATATCCCTGCTTTGGAAGCCGGGGTCAGAGCGCAGGGTCAGCCATTGTACAGCACCCCTGGAGCAGTGAGGGATAAGGGTCTTGCTCAAGAACCCAACGGTGTCTGCCTAGCAGAGCCAGGATTTGAACCGCCAACCTCTGGTTGATAGTCCAAAGCTCTAAACTGAGCATGAATCAAAATGATTATTATAGATAACGAATTTATCCCAGCTTTTCTATTGCAGGTGAGAGTGGGATGGGTTGTTATCACGGCCAGTGGAGCTTTGAAACCTTCAGCCACAGACGTGCCTGTATGCTACGTGGCTGGGGACTTGAGCGTATCAGCGCATTACGCTACCCACCTTACAGCGAAAGCAACCTGGGCTGGCTGCGCTGGGCCACTACAGCTAAAAAGAAGAGCTGGGGACTGTGTAGTGTGATGTGATGTGCTGAAGATGAAGCTTCATATTGCCGACTACTTGAATGAAAGTAGCTGAACAAAAGCATGCGAGTATCAAGTCGTATGGTTTAAGTACCACTAATGTAAGATCTCAACTGTGTTCTGCAGACTGTGAAACTAATCTGTTCATTTAAAGACTTATTTACAAGTGTTCATGGTTAGACACTAGATCAAGTGTTTATTCAAATGTAGGTGACACTGTTCAGTACAGCTGATGAAAATAATAATAAAGCATCATTTTTATTTTTCTGTACAAGACGATCACAACCTTTGGTAAAATGTGTCGTATGTTCTGAAACATAAAAGTGTATTAAAGACATCTGGGCAGCTGTTGTTCTGAGTGCTAAGATTTATGTATACGAGGGTTCTTCATAGATTTTTTTTTTCATTTTAATTGTTTGGAATTTGGATGCATCAGAAAGTTTGTTCGACAAAAAACAGTACCAAGAATGACCTGATGTGGTGATCCGAACAAAGGAGCAGCCAAACGGGAAATAATTTTATTATCAGTTGACTCCAGTACTCATCTGCCACTGCGTTAACTTTTATTTTACTGAATTATCCAGTCAGACATCTTTGACATTGAACAGACACTCTAATTCAAAACCACTGGATTGGATAAGTATTTGAAGGAACGTGTACAAACTACTGTAGATCTATTATGCTGCATGTGGGCTTTTGTGTATTATTCTGTTGCTGGAAAGTAGTATTTTAATCCTTCAATTTAAACACAACTTTTTTAATTGTTTGATCACATTTCAACATTTTTAGAACGTTACAATCCTAAAAATGGTTTTTTGTCTATACAATTTTAGCTTCGATGTGCATCAGTTTTTCCTCAGCAGTGTGATGCACACAACATGGGCTCACAGAAGACTCGGGTACATCTCATATTCCAGACA
>JAYDZF010000021.1:10696460-10706565 GCA_034509105.1 Microcambeva barbata | reverse complement strand
AATTTTTATTTGTTAGGGGGATGAAAAGTAACTTGAAATGGTGTATAAATGCCATCAAACAAAGCAAACGTTAGAATACCTGTATGGAGGTCGGCGCTTTTCCCCTGCGAACTGAAAAAGGTCATCTCTAAAGAAGACGGGAACCTGATAGTCCTCGAGCAGCTTGCGGCGTTTGGCATGCTCGCCATAGCTGCTGTCGAAGATGTACAGCGGGCTGTCGTCTGGTGTGCTTTCCATGTAATCAACATAATACTTCATCTTCATCTTCACAGAGTATCCGTCGTTGTCCTCGCCGCACTTGAACTTTTGGTTGCGATACTTGCGCTTGAGCCGCTCCAGGGTCCATTTTTCCCGAGCAGGCCACGTGTCCTGGCAGTTCAGAAGGACGACGGGTTTGTAGGGCTTCTCGAAGTGTTGTATGAACTCATCTGGGCTCAGGCGCAGGGTGTCGGCGCGCTCCACGTTGTCCTGGGACCAAACACAAATGAAGCAGCTATCAGTACAATAACTGGTCATACGAAAAGATGATATAAGTCGTAAACATTATGTTTGGTTTATAGTTTCTAACCAGGCAATTTAAAAATCTTTCTGCTGTGTATGTGTTTCTTTTCGTAAACACACTCGTGGATTTATTTACCACATAACCTGAGGGAATATCTGGCTTGGGTTGCTCACGGGTATTTTTAGCAGTCTTGCTTAACCCTCAATGGCACCAATATCCCCTACTAAACTAAACCACATGGCAATAAAAAACAGATCCATACAGAACAATAAACCCACAAAGCTTTTTATCAAACATTATACTGACCCAGAATGCAAGACAGAATGTGTAACGTAAAAGTATAACTAATAAAAATTAAGAGTACTGAAAATTATATATATATAAAATTAAAGAATATATATTTTGCTGTCTATTACTAAAATGTCAGATTTATGTTCATGTTTGCATCACATTTTCAGCATTTAGCAGACCCCTTTATCCAAAACAACTAACAATAATTACAGTATACAGGCTGAGGAATTGAGGGTTAAGGGCCTTGCTCAAGGGCAGTGAGATTTGAGCCACCAATCTTTGGATTACTGGTCCAGGAACCTAACCACTGGGCTATGGCTGGCCAGCATCCAAAGCAATTTACTAATTATTAAATGCCATTTCATCTTGGTGTTTGAGGAGCACATCTCAAACCCTCCGGTGTACCTGGTTGTACACATGACCCCCACCCTTCTGAGTGAATCGTTTTGTGTCCTCTGTTTTTTACTTTTAAAAACAAGAAAAGTTATCTATTCAAATTAAAACTCTAGGCCACTCAAGGAAGGCTGGGTTCTGGTTGATTTGTTAATATTCGTTTCCATTATTGGAACTCAAGTAGCTTCATGTGTCCAATATGAAAAGCATTCTAAGATTAAATCTGAGTCCACTCTAAAATCTTCTTTTGAGTGAGTGAATTAATAAACGTAAGTAAATTAAGGTGATGCCCTGCGATAGACTGGCGCCATGTGCTAAGTGTAGCCTTAAGCTTCGTGTTTCTGAATCGGTAAGTGTTTTACAGAAACAAATAATCATGTAAATAAAATAATTAATATTGAAGCTCTTCGGAAGACAAGCTTGAGGAAAATGACGTTAAGTCCAAGACTAAACTGGCCATGCGTACGTGCAGTATCAAACGTAGCCACTGAAGCTAACGGTCCTAGCAACTTCACCATGTACTGTACTTAAACACCCTAGCGTTGACAGAACATGCCAAACTACTTCTGAATAGTCTATGAATAAGTGTCACGAGTCTTTTAAAGACAGTAATACAGATATGTGATGTTTATAACGAAGCTGGTGCATACACCGTAGCTGTCAGTCCTGGAAGGTAACTGTGCTTGCTAGCTCTCTGTTACCTTCACTGTCCGAAGCGAAAGATCAAAAGTCTCTAAATAGTTGTGCTTTGTCCAGTCGGTTGACTCCTTTAGTTCGGGTCTAGCACTCCGCTTCGCCTCTTTGATTCGCTTCTTACTTTTGTGGTTCATTCCCAGTGACTGCGTCCAGCGGCTCAACTAGACTCTCCGGTAGAAGTTGCTAGCCGGCTCGGCTAAGCTAACTTGTCGCCAGGGACGCAACTACAGACAGGCAACAGGCTTAAGTGAGACGATAAAACAAGCGAGTGACCGCTTATCCACTTATTTTTGCGGTAAATTAAAACCAAACACGACAAGTTGGGTAAATAATGGCAACAACAGTCTTTATATCTGTACCGCGCACTGCAAGAGGGAAACTTCTGGAAATAAACTTGAGCCACCAGGCTGCGGCGCTACCAGTTACAAAGCTGTTTGAGTTTGGACTGAGGGATAGAGCCAACAATCTGCTCGACGTGCGTGTGGATCACGTGTCGTTTTGGCGCTAAAATAAGCGTGTGCAGAGACAATGTGCACTTCAGGTTACTTTACATTAAGTCCATGAGGACATTAGATCCCCAGAAGACTCCAGAAGCGTGTTCCTACGAGGAGCCGTTCCAATGGCTTCGCTTTAAAATTGTATAGCTCATAAACAAAGTGAGCAGGTGCTATTTGTCTCGAAAATGTTACATGGTGTGTTTCTGACGTCATATAATAACATTTAGAATGCATGATTATTCCATTATCCAGCATTATCTGGATGTACACAGTATGATGGTAGTGGCCACAATCGTTGTGGCATTATTTTAATGTTGAAAGCACGTTTATCTACGCTGACAATCCCCAATTAACATCTAACGTTCACTAAAATATATCTATTAATATGTTACACAGGTTTAAACTTTGATGCTCTAGAGATCAAGAAATGTTCATCTTTTACATTGGTGTTTAAATGGGGAATGTTTTTGTAACATCTCATGTTAGATTAGAACGATTATTGTATTAAAGTTTTAGTGAAAAAGAAACCGTTTATTATAACCCATGAATTTAGAAATAGCAATAATGGAAGTTTCATTTTTCATTGATTCCACTAGATGGCACAAGACACGCACAACCGGCGCCACGCATAAACTACAGCGCTTCAACTTCAAATTCATTCTGGATTCAAACCTCGGACAGAAAATCTCGAAGCAAAGTACTTTACTTTACAGGATCTAAATCTCATACTGGTGCATCGCTTCAATATGAAGAAATAAAGACGACTGTCGTTTCGCACTGAATGCATTTAAGTCATATGGATAAATGTAACGAGAACACATTTAAAACTCAAAAGTAAGTTCACATTTGACAACCTGGTACTGCAGTGATAGATTACTTTTTACTGTCGTTCGTTGGCGACTACATTTCCACTGCATTATTAATTTTTAATGATATATTGTTGTAGATTCATGTGCCTCTCTTGTGGTATTATATGGTTTAATGCTCATTTAACTAACTAGAGCCTGTTGAAACTCTAATGCACATGATTCTGATTATGTTTAATGAAAACACCCGAGAAGTGTTCATGTCATGAAGAATGAAAGCAGCCATGTCAGTTTATTTAAGTTTATTTATTTAATGTATAAAAACAGAGTGCATGTTTATGTGTGAATTCAATGATGTAATCCAGCTGTAGACGATGGGGTGATGGCACAGCAATTCCATCTGCTATTCTTCCATTTGCCTTTTTAAAATAATATCATCTCTCGGCGCAACATCCGAGTACAAAGTTTGTTTGTTTGTTTTACTTTAGTATATTTACTGTACTTAAACGGCACCAGAGCTGTTATAACAACTGAATTTCCCTCAACGGTTCAATAAAGGAATTTTATCTTAATAAAAGATAATAAAAGCATTTGCAAAAAATTCACCTCATAAAGAACATCGATGTTGTCGTCATAATACTCCACTGGATTACATTATTGTGAAATGTTGGTGCACCTTCCAAACACTAGATGGCGGAAGGACACGGATACACAACAACGCTATTAGAATGAAACGGCGGTGACGTGTAATAACGCCGCACATGGCCGCGCTTCTCTGGTACTAGCTTTGAAAAGCGACCGCCACGGTTGGCATCTTTTATTACGTAAATTATGAACTATTATAAATTAGTTATTTTAGTCGACGCTGGGTATAATAATAATAATAAAAATGAACCAATTTGCTGATTCGAAATTTGCCCAGAAAACATTCACATTCGAGAACCAGGAGGGCGCATGCGCCTTGCAAGTATCAGTGGCGGAGGTACTGAGAAGTACCTTGAACATGTTACAGTGCACTACCACTAATATGTTTCACATGTCAAGTTTTGTTCGTGTGTGTGAATCCAGGTTGTTGATCCGCAGTATGGGATGTACGTCTGGCCTGCAGCAGTGGTGTTGGCTCAGTACGTTTGGACTGCACGGGAGACTCTCCAAAATAAAAACGTACTAGAGGTGAGGCTTCACCTGGACTCGATGAAGAACCATTCATTCTGGTATTAATGTTTAGTTTGCCATCCTTGCCCCCATTGCGACAGATTGGTGCTGGTGCCAGTTTGCCAGGCATGGTGGCAGCCAAATGTGGAGCGAATGTGATCCTGTCGGACAGCGATGAATTTCCACAGTGTCTGAAGAACAGCAGACGTTCCTGTGAACTTAACCATCTACCTGACGTTCCTGTAATCGCTCTTACCTGGGGAGAGATCTCACCAGAGCTCACATCTCTACTACCTGTAGATATTATCCTGGGATCCGACGTTTTCTATGAACCAGAAGGTGAACAGTCTTATACTTTTATTATCTTTATTATGATCAATTTTATTTAGAATCTGCTTCAACCATCTTTTGCATCAATGGTTTTATCATTGTCAAGGTAGCATGAAGCTCTATATGGGTCCTTTTATTTCAGTTTTATGTACCCTGAAGGTCTGATGTCTACTGCATTCTCAACTAACAAAAATCTAAAGATGTGCTTGTGTATCACTTTCAACAGATTTTGAAGATGTCCTTGTGACAGTTTCCTTTCTTCTCAGACGAAACCCATCTGGAAAATTCTGGACCACATATCAAGAGCGAAGGTAAGAGTCTCCATGATATAGAAGCATGCCAACAGATGAAAGAAAAAAAGAAATCACGTGTCCATTTTTACAGAATAATTAATACCCTAAATAACGTTTCTCTTTCAGCAGTGACTGGTCCATAGAAGCTTTGTTGCACAAATGGAACCTGCAGTGTACTGATGTTCCCCTGGACACATTTCATGCTAACAAGAAACACCTAGCTGGATCCACTTTACCTGGGAATCATACCATACAAATGCTAATTATAACACAAAAGAGATAACAGTTGATATCGTCTGAATGCTTTTATGAGGACAAGAAAAGGTGTTGGCTGTCCAAACAAGGGGTGGAAATACAAAAGAAATGGCTGATCTCTTCATCCAGTTGAAGGCACAACTTTCCCAATGACGTGCACTTCAGGCTGAGAGAAATTTTACACATGTACAAATGACCAAATGATTCATACTGTTGGATTATAAAATAATAAAGGTTTATTGTAAATTATATTTGACATAAAATGTCATCAAGGGTTTATACTTGTCTTTAAAACAGGAAAAACAGATTAAATAAACCCTGGTTCCATACAGATACTACTGACGCTATATCCTGTTTGCTGGTTTCATCAATGGTTGTGTAAATTTGCATGGGTAAAGTTATAGGTCATTTGCACACAACACATCACCAGATTAGCAGGTGCTGTTTATCACCAACAGCAGCAATCTAGAGAAATCTGGAAACAGCCAAGCAACCCTGGATCTTAACAGTTCACCAGCAAAATTCACCTGCTACACAAATGCACTTAATGCACACAAAATACACGAGACAGAAGGTTAAACCCCAGTAATACAAGTGAACAAACACGCCAACACATATTTAAAATGACAATTTATTCAGAATTTCTTTCCAGGTATTTCTCTGAAATCAAAATACACAACTAAAAGTAATTGAGAAAAAAATAATGAATTCTAAAACTGGGGAAAATATTACTTTGGATCTTAAAGAGTTTTACCTCTAAAATTTACAAGTGATTGACATTCATCCTAGTCAATGAATCGAACAACATTAGGAAACCAATTAGGAAAACAATTTACAGTACAAGAAGAAAAAGGAGATGCAGAGTCTAGATTTTCGACAAGGTCTGGTGAGGCTTCTCGGATTTGAGCATATCTGGGGGAAGAAAAAAAAAGGTTATGAGTTATACAGCAGTGACAGTTAATGTCTTTCTAGTCTTGGTAGACAGTAAGACCTACATGTTGGGCATGATGTATAGTAGGATTAACCAGTCACAGAATAAGAATCTTTAATATCTTTAAACAACAACCTGATGACTAGTTTTACATCCTCACCAATTGTTAATCCTCAGCCCCGTTTACATCTGTGGATTTGGATGGAGATTTGGAGCTCCTGTTGGATGCAGGTGTAGGGCTCCTGGAGCGGGACTTTGAGCGTGATCTGGATCGTGATGGAGATCTCGGAGCAGACTTGGATTCCTTCTGATCTGAACGAGATTTAGAGCGTGATCTGGATCGTGATGGAGATCTCGGAGCAGACGTGGATTCCTTCTGAGCTGAACGAGATTTAGAGCGTGATCTGGATCGTGATGGAGATCTCGGAGCAGACTTGGATTCCTTCTGAGCTGAACGAGATTTAGAGCGTGATCTGGATCGTGATGGAGATCTCGGAGCAGACTTGGATTCCTTCTGAGCTGAACGAGATTTAGAGCGAGATCTGGATCGTGATGGAGATCTTGGAGCAGACTTGGACTTGTTCTTCTGAGTCGATCGTGACTTGGAGCGAGACCTGGATCGGGAGGATGAACGGGACTTCGATTTGTTGTACCGAGAGCGGCTGCGTGACCGAGAACGACTTCGGCTGCTTGATCGGCTGCGTCTTTTACGCCTTGGGCTACGAGGGGAGAAAATGGAAACCATTAAAGACATAAACTACTCAAATATTGGGCTTCAGTGTAGTTTATGAAAATATAAAGCAGCACAACTGCTGATGAACAGTTTACAATGCTACAGCAGTTGAAATAAGATGTTTTATATAACCGTTGTGGCTGAAAACATTCTTTTACACTTAATTAACTTTCAAAAATCTAAATAAGTGAACTAAAAAATATTTTAAAAGCATATTTGTGACGTCAAACCACTTCATAAACACATACATGTCCCTAACATACTACAAGTCTTATATATGGATAAAATGCTTTAAGATAAAATTAAGTAATTTTCTCACCTCCTGCTTCGGGCTCCAGATCTTTCGTACCTGCTTGACGGTCGGGCACGTCGTCCACCGGAATAAGAATCGGGCGGTCTCCCGTAACGCGCCATCTGAACCCTGAGCTCTCTTCCCCCCAAAATAGCTCCATCCATGGCGTCCATCGCATCCTCCGCGTCTCTCCGGTCGTGAAAGCGAACGAAAGCGAAGCCTCTGCTCTCCTTGCTGTAGCGATCGCGGGGAATATAGACATCTCCCACCCTGCCGTACTTCTCAAACACTCTGCGGAGAGTTTCCGGA
Organism: Microcambeva barbata; assembly: GCA_034509105.1. Taxonomy (NCBI): domain Eukaryota; kingdom Metazoa; phylum Chordata; class Actinopteri; order Siluriformes; family Trichomycteridae; genus Microcambeva; species Microcambeva barbata. The sequence continues at coordinate 10,699,082 of JAYDZF010000021.1, read as the reverse complement.
GACGTTCGATACGTCAAGTTGTCCACTTTCAACGAGGTCATGCCATCGATGTCGGGCGGAGGCCTGCCGTAACTCATTTTGAGGAAAATAATCTCTTCACGATGGTCGCAACGATGGTTAAATTCAACAATAGCTCCAAACAAGCTCTGTAACCGCCATTAAGCGAAACACAATGCGCATGCTCAGTACAAGTGCGCCTCCTGTCTACCGTTTCATATTTACATCTTGTGCTACATTCACATGCTTTAAAAATGATATTACATACAAGTAACGGACTTTACCGTTCAGGAAATCGTGTACTAAACACACTTTATCTGATCAGCTTCTACACCAATCACAGAGAAGAATACGCTCAAAACTTCTCTGTTAGAAAGTTCTCTGAACGTAAAAATAATACAACATGTTTTGACCAATTTCTACCATTAAAAGTCTAGCTTGTTTGAATTAAAAATAATAAGCAAACTTTATAAATTTGTTAGTAGCTTCCCAGTGCATACAAGTGAAATAAGGTCCTACTGACTGAAGGTAAAACAGCCAACAACTCGTACTGAGAATAAAACAAGAACAATTAAATTTCAAAGAAATCATGGAGCAATTGAATGTAGCATTTGTACGTCTCAGCGAGAAGATAAAGTAAATCGAAACGGACGCGTTCAAAAGCTAAGACATTTATTGGGACACATTAAATAAGAATATTAATATATTTTTACCAATAAGTAATTTGGTAAAGTGAATAAAAGTAATTAATATTTTATTAGAACTATTATATTAGAACTGGTTGAATTGCCTTTGTTCGTTTACATAAAAAACTACATTTCCCATGAGCCATATTTGTAGCGTCTCAGTATCAGCTGATCCCTCACATGACTACTCAGTTGTCTTTGAGTGTGGAAGGGAAAGCGGGGTGTTGGAGAGTGGAATAAGTTCTGATGTTTATTTAAGATTCTGTACAGTCACATCTGCTCGACATGTTAAAGTAAGTCTGTAAATTGTGAAGGATTAAGACGTTACCAGCTCCCCACGGTCCCTGTTGCAGGTAAGTTTTGAACTAGCTAACATGGCTAAACCATATCTGACGACAAAGCTGATCGAAACACTTCTTTTATTGTAATACATTAGGTGTATGTAAACAGCTCAATGCGATTAAAAAGTCCTCACGTCATTTTAGTTTTAAAATGGTCCATGCTGTTCACAGTCATTGATCCTTATGGTCATTGAGCCCAATGTTCTATACATTAACAGTATTCCGTACAGTGCTCCGAATGTTTCATATAGATGCAAAAAGTCATGATATTAAACATCTGCTTTACCCCCAAACCACAAAACGTAGGTGTTATTAATTTCTTATAATATATCAATAAGTAGTAATTAATCCCCTAATAACCTAATCCAGGGACCAAGGGAAATTCTTTATTTGTCACACAAATCTTCATACACACGTCACCTGGCAGTGAATTGGTTGTGTTTTAAAAAGTCATGAGTAATAGTCCAGATTATAGAGATTTGAATTTATATTTTCAGCATTTATCAGACGCCTTTTTTCAAAGTACAGTTACGGTTTACAGTCTGATCAATAAGGGTTAATGGCCTTGCTCCAGGGCCCAGCAGCAGCAACAACCTGGTAGTGATGAGGGTTTGAATTGGTGACCTTTGGAATACTAATCCTGGACTTTAACCACTAGGCTACACCTGCTGACACACACATGAGTTTTTATAGAGGTTTATTATTTATTTATTATATTTTTATCACAGTTTTAAAATTTTCAATAGTAGTAACTGACAACCAGTGCTGTCATTATCATCATTGTGCACACCTAAGCATTTTAAATGTCAGATGAGAACCTTCCTCACTTCCCCATTGATTTAGACCAACTGTTTTTTACGAATACATAATAAAAAAACTTACCCAGGCATTGCGGGTTTATAACAGAGTTTCATAACATATCTAATTGCAGTTTGTATGTGCTTGTTTTTTCAGCTTGTAGTTGAGAGGACATCCCACCAAGATGAAGCCGGAAAAGAAATCCCTACTTAATATCATCATTTTGGGTGGTAGCTTCATGTTCATGTTTACCGCCTTCCAAACTTGCGGCAACATCGAAGTATGACACATATATGTAATTTTTTTTTACATTTAAAACGTTCAAAAGATTTGAATTGTGATCTGGAGTGAATACATATTATTTTATTTTTTTTACAGCAAACAGTGATCAAAAGTTTTAACAGCACAGAATTCCATGGAAGTGGTTACACAAGGTATTTGTATTCACAATGTTTGGTTGTGTTTCTGTGAATATCCTTTCTGACTTTAGTAAAAGTCATGTGGCATGTATGACTTTAAATGTTCAGCTTTAAATATAGTCACTAATCTTCTTGGAAGAGAATGAACACATTTAGTTGTAGCACACAATGATAGAAATATCAGAAAAAAACATGGAGACCTCTGTTCCTAGTTTTGAGAATAAGCTTTTAACAATAACTGATTTTGTTTCTCTCTTTATAGTATGGCTATAATCTATGGAGTCTTCTCTGCGTCGAACTTAATAGCCCCCTCTGTGGTAGCGGTCATTGGACCCCAGTTGTCACTGTTTTTTAGTGGACTTGTTTACAGGTAAGCTCATA
>JAYDZF010000021.1:10586807-10607320 GCA_034509105.1 Microcambeva barbata | reverse complement strand
TTCTTGGCCGAATTCCTGTGATTTGTGCAGCCGACTCCCATACCTCGTGCTCACAGAAGGGCCATGATAAAATAACATGAATTTAAATTCTAATTGAAACACGCAGATAAACAGAAAAATGATAAACAACACAAATGAGATTTTAAAAATCTAATCTTTTCATTTCTGAAGCGAGTAACGGCTGACATTTCAATCAGCATCATTTGAATGCAGAACAAGCAAACGAGACAAACCGTACCTGATCCACTGAGAGCAGGACCACACACCATCAAAGCATTACTACATTCGTGTCAGTGCAGTCCTGAGGATCGTCCACCACCCAAATAATACAGGGTTAATAAGGATGACAAAGTGTGCCAAGAACATTCATCGATGTATACATACAAAGTTACTTGTGTGATGGGTGTATATATAGTCAAGTCAAGTCAAGTCAAATTTATTTGTATTTACAATAGACATTGTCACAAAGCAGCTTTACAGAATTTAGGACCACCAGGCCAAGAACCAAACCCCCCTGTTGAGCAAGCCAGTGGGCGACTGTGGCAAGGAAAAACTCCCTAAAATTACAGGAAGAAACCTTGGAGGAACCAGACTCAGCAGGGGCCCATCCTAATATATATATATAGAGAGAGAGAGATTAAGAGAGAGAGAGGGAGAGAGAGAGAGATGGATGGTTGGATGGATGGATAGATAAATATCATGTTAAACTATTCTATTCTTAATCAAGCTTAGTTTAATACATCTATATAACATCTACACCTAACACAACAATGAACTTTTGTAGGTATACGTTTATCAACTGTGCATCTGCAGTACTTTTTTCACCCTCATTTACACTATGCCGTTTGGATGGTGGACCCTTCTCATTGGTTTATTGTGCAAAGTTCTGCTGTTTGCAAATATAAGGGTTTGAAGACATAATGAGAACCAAGCTCTAATATTTCTGCAGGACCTTAATGCAAGAACCAAGTGTTTAAAGATTGAGATTTAACCATACAAACTTATGGTCCATCAACCTTATGGTGAATATTTTCTTAAAATGCAAACCAATGTTTCATATCTTGATCTACAGGTGCTTTATATGTCGCTCCGAGGTCCTTCAGTGAGTAAGCAGCCGCTAGAATGAATTGTGTACCCTTATTTCCTTCCTCTCTTAATCAATATGAATCTACACAAGCAAGGAAGGAGTTCAGAGAGTTCATCTTCACCTCACCATGCTCAAAGGCCACCTCACACTGATCACACCAGGCAATCTTTTCTCTCTGCGTCTCGTCCATTTCCTTCCCTCGCTGGCTTTCTTGTTCGGTCTGCATTGACGGCTAATGATTTAGTAAGTAAAAAGATCAGAATAGAAATACAGACCGCAGAAGGTAACTGAATGGGGAAAAACACTCTAATCTCATTTAATACTGTCCCAGCAGAGCAAAGACACGTTTGACCATCTGCCATGTATCCATGTCACAGGGCACAGTAATACGATCATAAGTGCCCTACTGCCCGATTCCAAGCATTGTCTGATAAACTGGCCTTTTTGTCCTGGTGAATGGCACTAGTGTGTTTGCACCAAAAATGTCCAGAACTCATTGTGGACTAGATAAAAAAATTAAATTGCTTACATTATTATTATTTGAATTTCTTAATTTTGTACATGGATGATTTGTGTAAGTATGTAATTTCTGTAAACCTCTCAAAGTTTTTTTCCAGTAATTCCAGAGTTATTGATCATCTTGCTTAAAATTTTTTTGGTCTGTCTGTCCTGAATTCTGTAAAGTTGCTTTAAGATAATGTCCATTGTAAAACATGCAAACAATATATACACAAAATTGATGCTTTATTAGGTAAACTTTATTCCATTTCTTAATATACCTCAATTCCACCATTTCAGGTCTGCACCCATTTCCACAAAGCATTACCTCGTTGTAATTTTACTATTCTTAACCTCAACACTTAAACGACGTTACGGCACAGCGTGTACGAGGTGAAGGAATATTTGTGAACATGTGTTGCCATTACCATATTTTTCCACATTCATTCTAGCACACTAATTCGGCACTGGTACCACCTTCTAATGCTGCTGCTACTTTTTTTGCATTAATGCTCCTCTTACTTAAGTTAAACTCCTTGGCTAAGAGCAGACCCTTGCTTTCGAATCAGTCCACGGCTTTTCAATCCCCGGTTTGGACCACAATTCACAGTTGTATTGTGTAATGGTCCATCCTAGATGACTCTAAGCCCAGAGCACTTAGCTCTCACTTGCGGTAAAGGTTTAAGTGACATTTGTGAATGTAAGTCTGTAGTGTTCCCTTGACGATGTCTAATGGTTTTTGATGCAGTACCATCATGGGTGTTTGGCGTAGGCTTGAGGCCTGGCTAAAAGTCTTTCAGATTCCTTGAGGGAGGTGAAACATGAAACACTTTGGGTTCCAACTGTTTGCACAGGAATACACATCAAAGTAGTGTAACCAAATCTGCAATACATTTGGATTTGCATTTCCATCCTGCCTCAACTTTTTCTTCTTCTGGTGTTTGTACCATTAGGTTGTAAGTGGGTGGATGCTGTGATCCTCGGTGATGCTCAGGCTCCCTGTCTATAGGGTGTGTGACTGGTGTTCCTGGAGAGGCCACAAACCCAAACCAGATGAATGAAATAAATAAAAGCAGATCGAGTTCAGTTCTCTTGGGTGACATATAAAGTCTCCTAAGTTTATAAGATCGGAGTTTGTTGAGTTTGAAGCCGCATCCAGAGCACACAGGACTGATGGGAGTGCAGGTGTGGACAAGCTGCGGTTAAAACGGATGAAAGCGCATCGAGCCCCTCACACAAGTAACCCATCGGTGGATCCAGAACCCGAACCGAATACAAATCAGCATCCAAAAACTCCCCACCCGTCACAACGTCGTTTACTGTCGTTAACCAAAGCAAATCTACAAGCATTCATGTTTGTTCTGTTCCACCCCTGCATCAATCCTGTCCGAACCAACCGCTTTCTTTACGACCTAAGAGCTTCTTACAGACTCGTTTATCCGTTACAGATGACTTACTTACGGTCTGCATTATTTAAAGAATAAAGAATTACTCACGGTTCGCTTTTAAATCCACACAATGAGGTAAAGCAGCTCAGAAGACGAGACGAGATCTGAAGAAAGACTGCTGAAGGAACACATAATGGCCATAGTGGGGAAACGCCCCCCATCCAACAAATACTCTCTCTCTCTCTCTCTCTCTCTCTCTCTCTCACACACACACACACACACACACACGCATCCCTCTCCTACACACACATTCATCCTCTCTTGTTCCTCTCTCACACAAACACACTTACCTGCATACATACACGTTTCGTGATCATACACCAAAATGAAACGTAACAAAATGTGGTGCAGTGAATAGCACTGTTACATCATAGCAATGATTTTATTTTCAATATTACGACTAATACTATTAGACTTATAATAATTGAAAATATAAATCCTGCTATTGTATTTTAATGGCAGTACAATCTTTCACCCTTTGAAATGAGCTTCCTCTAATTTCCAGTCAGATCATACACTTTGATTGAAGTGAATTCAACACCGGGTATAAAGATCAAATTTTGAGAAAGATGAAGCAATTCAGCTGGTGTGAAATTACTAGGATGTCCCCTCTCTAAAGCAGATGTCTCCTGGCAGAACAATTGTATGATTAATTTTCTCGTCATTAGGCCAATGTTTCCGGAAATAGATGAACCACCGAGGCTATTGGGCTATTCCAAGGGTGATATGTAAGACTGGATGTAGAAATCGGTTTAAGCCCGTTTTAAATTGTCTGGGTGGCTTAGTTTTATCTCAGCTCTGATAAAACATTCCAACAGTTGGGTTACCTGGCAAACATTTTACCAAGAGAGTGCAGAACAAGAACAAAGCAAGAGCAAACAAGTGACCACCCACGTTCAATCCTGTGGTTTAGGTAACAGGTCTTACTAATACTAGAAGTTTGCTTAATTGTGTATTCCTCCCATGAACCGGCCTATGCCCCTTAAGGACCACCAACCCTCGAGTTTGAATATGACTCCTCCAATCCACCAAAATATTCTAACTTCATTTTGGCACGGCTCTTCTATACCTGAGGCTAGAATAAATTTCTCATTTCTCATTATTTCCATCTACTTTTTTCCTCGCTCTGACTTCTCCTAATTAAAAAGCCTATTTAAGTACAATAATTCTCCCCAGTCTAAAGACTTCTCACTGGTGTAGATAAATTGGCTACAATAAATAAAATATGCATTCAGCAACTTGGATTATTAATTTGTTGGAGTATAAAGTAATACTACGTCCTTCACTTCATGGCAAAAGCTATTCCATGGTAGTGATTGATTGACTATAACCGGTGACTACTGTGCCCATATAATTAAAAGGCTGACTGTACTTATCAAAAAAGAACACCGATTTTCCAAGCTGAGAAAGGAAACCAGTCCCCTCATAGGAAAATAATGTTCAGATAGTCAGACATGATTCAAACCCCCAATGGTCCACCATGCATTTGAAGCTCCTGGAACCAAAGTGATATCTGTAATCTAGTAGGTTTAAAATCACCCTGGCTCAGTAGAATTACAATCACAATGACGAATCCACTCCAAAGGACATGGCACAGAGGAATGACAATATACAATGCTTTATAAATTAATGTTACTTGATTTCTGTTTCTTCCAATTGTTTCATTGAATGAGTGAAAATGCAACCTAGACAGGTTTCAAGGCATCAGCAATTTATTTATCACACCAGGTATTGTATTGTAGTCCATACTACCCATTATTCACTAAATGTGCCTAAAATTATTAATATTGGTAAACCGTTTTAATAAACCCTCTATCTATTTTATTCAAATGCCCATTCAAGCACACGCATTGTACAGATGAAACAACAATCCACTGTTGTTCTGTGTATGACAATAATAACACATAAAAAGCTTTGGAGCTACAAATATGCTGCCTTACTTCTTCCAGTCCACCAATTCAGGATATTATTGACTTTTTCTGATTAGTGAAAAGTGTGCAATATTTCAAAGCCCTTGGCACTAAAACACCTCTTTTGCTACGTTGCAAAGGTGTCAGCTTTTTTGAGTCATGATCCTGAAGCAAATTGTACAGAAACTCACACTGGTAGCGATTTTACAGCCATGATAAATTTCTGGTCATTATACGGAGCACTTTTCTCGTTTCTTCATCCCTTGCTCTGGTGCAGACTCACCAAGAGTCTCTCGTCCTTCCTCTCTCTCTCTCTGAGGCTATATTTAGTATCAGGTTAACTGCCCTGTCAGAGGTCTGATTTGTATTCCTGGCATGGTTCGGTGTCTGTGCCTGCAGTGGGTTCGAACAAAAGGAGCTGTTTAAATATGAACAAATCTGAAGGCTCAATGAATCACCGTCCTGACTCCCCATTCCAATTCTACTGCCACCTGCTAATGTAGGAAGAATGAGAGACGAGGGTGGAAGAGGGGGCTCATAGGAGTTTTGGTGCAGGAAAATCACTAGGACACAAGAGCTTGTGTGTTACCACCTACGACTAGTTATATTTTGGTAGGAATCACAGGCAAGATAAAGATTTAAAACATGAAATGATTGCATTCTCAAGTGGAGTAAAGTTCTCATTTAAGATAATTTAAAGCATTTAAATTTTAGTTTAATATTTATTGCTGAAATTCCACTTAAAGCATTTTTCAGTTTTTCTGGATGTGGGAGATTTGAACAATTCTCATAGTCGGTAAATGCAGGAAAGGTTTTAGGTTTCATTGTGAAATTTCACATATACATCAGTGGACGAATTACATTTGCTGTACAGGGAAAACAATGACTTCAAATTATATTAGACAAAGTATATTAATCTGCAATATTGTACCTGTTGGAAAATTCAAACATACAATAGCTAATTCTTTTCCATTTGCCATTTTTGTTTAATAACTTCCAATGATACCCAGTTCAGCTTATAAACCATAATCGTGTTAAAAAATATTATTCATAGTATTTAATTTATGTTTATTAATGTTGTCTTATGTAATGCAGAGCCTAGAAATATTGGTAACAGTGTCCAAACAAATCCAAGGAACCCGAGAGCATGGCTCTAGTGATTATTCTACCTTAGCTGATCTAAATACAAGTGTGTTCTTGTATGTAAGCTATGTTGACAGAACCTCTTTTTATCAGATTTATCTAACCTGGTAAATTCTGCAATACTTGAACATATTTTGGTAATCCAGTCCACTTATTGCCGCTATTTGTCACATAAACATTGACTGACTGTCGACATTTACCTAGACAGACCTGCTAGGATTTTCTTCTATTGTGTCATACCTCTCCACTAAGAAAAAAAAAGGATATTCTGTCTCTCTGAATTGACCCTTTGGGATGCTTTTGGCAGTTCCTGCACCATTTGTGATATCACTCCATAATTTGCAACAACAAACCAGCCTTTGAATTTTCATTGTGTAAAGTGGGATAATTCCTCTATAAACATGACACAACGTTCATGACATTTGATGTCAGGGCTTGGCAAAAATCTCACTTGGTGGGAGCATGATGCAAGCCGGTCATCTCCCAATGCAACAAAGAGAGGGAGAGAGGGAGAGGGAGAGAGAGAGCACATGAGGGAAGTTGATTTTACCTAAACAAGTATTGATACACATCACATTTATACATTTATAATTGTCATTTTTGGATGAATGCCATTCGTAAGATCAAAGAAAGCCAGAGGAACTGTGTAACTTGTGGTGTTTGGAAACTGCAGGACCTGGACTAGACCTATGAAACCATGAGGATAATATGGTAGTGGAATTTTCTTTAATATCGCTATCTACATACCACAAACTACAGTTCTTGCCATTTTGTCATTTGTGTGCCCATTACAGGTTCTTTTAATGGCAGACGGGATTCAGCATCAACATGTTGTTTGAGGCTCCAGATCCTCCATCAATCCGCTGCCACGGCTGAAGTTTTTTACAGTTTCCAGCCCTCACAAATTCACAAGTCTTCGTAATGTATGTCATCTACTTTCATTTAAATAAATACGTGTAGGAGGGCAAGTGAATGATTAGAGAATAAAGACGCTTATATTTAAACTGTTATGACACGGCGATGATGATGGTAAAGTCACTGATAATCAACCCTTGCTTGTCAAAACGTCAGTAAAAAGGAGGGAAAAAAGAAAGTGAGAGGCAGATGGTTTATGAAAAGCGTATTGTTGCAGAGTGAGGTTATTGCATTGCAGAGTGACGCTTTGCATCAGCCAGATTCTTTACATGAGACATTTCTTAAAGAACTGAAAATGTAATTAGTTTTGTGGGCATGACAGCCCTGCACATATTTTTATATACATAAAAAATTGCTTAATAATGTCATTTTAAAATGCCCCTAGCTCTGAGTGAGTGAGGAAGAGGCGAGTGTTTGATGCCCTATGATGGACCGGTGCTATGTTCATGCTATTCTTGTATATACACCCATCCCTACTGGTGTTGCCTTCACAGATGTCAAGCTCCTATAACATGACAGATGCTTCATTGTCTTCATTGGTAACAGTCTATTTGGTATTTATTCAGCCCAGGTTACACAATGTCCATTATTTCTAAACAATTTGGATGGTCCACTTTAAGGACATCAACATTTGCTTTGTGAGTAAAACAAAACCCAAACCAACACTGATTATAAATCATAATTCAACCATTAGAAACAGACAGCACAATGACTTTATGGTTAGTAAGCTGAGCAGCAGAAACCAAAAGAAACTAAGTTACATTTGCCCATGATGAGGACTTTTGTGATAATATCCTGTAGAATGATGAGTCAAAAGGGAACTTCCAATCTCATTATCCATAAAGCTAACACAACATCCCACAAGAACATCACATCATACCAGCAGTCATATCTCATGATGACTGTAGAGGTGTCGGGACATTTTGTTGCTTGCTCCCGAATGACTTCATATTTCTGACATCTCATAAAAGACCCCAAAGAGAATGTGAAGTCATCAGTCCATTATCTGAAGCTCAAAATAAACAGAGAACCCGAAACAAACAAAAAATAAGAATTAAAGTTGGTCCTGATGTTTAAAAAACTGTTAATGCAGTTTGCCAAAAAAGAAAAAAACAAAGAAAGAAAGGGGAAAAAGACAAAAATGGCCAAATTGATGCAAACGTCGGATCTTTAGTGATGGAAAGCCTTTGTTGGCAGTTAAAAGTGGTGCAATCACTTGGCTCTGTAAGCAGTCCAATCACTTGGATTTAGAATACCTTTTTTGGCTCCAACATCACACTTGATGTAACCTCTGTGTAAATGTGGAGGAAGATAAAGTCAAATAAGGTTATTTGCTGGTCATATTTCCTTTATTAGTTGGTTCTACTGAGGATCTATATGCTTAACATTCCTTACAATCAATACTAGTATACAAAAGACACATGTAGTCAATGGACATTTCTGGAAGTAATTAAAATACACATATTTCTCAGAACATTTTGTGTGTTATACAGCCAAGATTGAACATGATAAATACAAATACTAGAAGATTATTATACTTGTTGCATAAATATTGTCTTAATAGATTCACAAAGCCCGTTTTACTAGTGTTGGTTAATTATGCTATTGTTGTCCACCAGGCAGAATGAAAGCTGGACAAAACTGATACATGTACTGTAACGAAAAAGAAATCACCATTACAATTGGTGAGCACATGAAATACCTCCTCTGTGCACCCTCACATCTATTCACTGCTGTTCCTCTCACCTATCTACCAATTGTACCTTTTTAAAAGAACTACTGTATACCTTTTTCTTTCCCCCTGTCTTACATCATCTCTTTACACACCTCTATTCAGCCCGCCTAAGCTCCTCGGTTTCCCTTCCTTTCCTCATCCTCTTCCTCTCCCGAACAGACGAGAAGTTTGAGGCCAAGGGTCTGCTGTAGATCAGGGTAATGGTCAATGTTGAGCGGGGTTAATAACATTACGCCTGCTTTAAGGAAAAATGGAAGACGGACCGATGGGGTGGAAGGAGTGCGGGGCGGTTGGATAACGGGGGAGGAGGGGCAGGTGCAGCTCTAATGGCTTTTTAAAAAGGTTACAGCATGTCTCTCTGCTCTCATAATGGGGCCCTGGCTGTGCTGGAAATGCAATTTCCGGGAAAGATAATGTTGGATTGAGAGGTGGGTCCTGAGTACTGAGAGAGCGAGAGAGAAAGAGTAAGAAAGAGAGAGAGAGCTCAAGGAGGTAGGTGGAAGGGAGGGGTTGAAAGAAAAAAATCATAAGACGGAGAGATGTAGATTACACTAATTTGGTCAATAACCTAAACTGAAGAAGTATGTAACCACCTATATCAGAAACAACACTTCTTGTACCGACTACTCAGCCTTGACCTGAGTTGAACTTGAACAGTTACTTTTTACTCGTGATCAATTCACATAGAGTTTTCCACATTTATTAATCACCCATTTGTAAAGTTTTAAGAAATGTTTTACATCAGGGTGTGAACAGCTTATACAGCTTAGAACAGACTCGGACTTCTAACCAACAATGATTTTATATTTGTTGCTCTGACTAACATAAAGATTCATCACTTAGACACTGCAAAGCATTAAAGAACCGCTCCTCCTGATTATTGTTGGTCTATGCATTCAGCTCCGAAGCTTTTTATCCAGATTTGGGATCCCAGTTTGCTTTTGCCTGGCAGCTTCTCATCCTAGGAAATATGAAGCTTGTTTGACTGTGATTCTCTGATCATACACAGTTGAGTCATGGCTTGGTGGCTACATAAGGTGTGGAAGGCACTCTTAACTGATTTGGGTATGAATCCCTTCCTTCAGATCACTTCCTGGTACTACTCTGTCTCGCACATTCAATCTGTGGGACCAACTCGATGGTCGTGTTGGTCCTTCCTGTCTTCGCTCACTCCCCCTAAAGCGGGTGTACAATGCACTGCAGTCAGCATGGCTCCAGATACCTGTGACAACCTAACAGAACCTTATTGTCACCCGTAGACCACCTAGCTTTTGTGAATAATGTTTGGTGGTCAAAATAATGTAGCTGGACAGTGTACTTTTACTGAATGAGCATAATCTAGAAAATCACAAACATATAATCATAAATAAATCCTGTCATGTACAACTGGTGAGTTTGTGAAATAAAGACAATCGGACGATCTCTTATAAGCAGATACATCACGCACCTCTCCTCAGCATAGTAATTGCCGCAACCCAAGTGGTGAGCTCATGGATATAATGTCATTTGAGTTTGGGGGCAAAGTGAAAAGGATGTGAGTCATCCACATCGCATCTGCCTCGATAACTTACTTTTAGCATCTGTGCACCAATCCAGCCTCCCAGTAATCCTGTTCTCTTCTTTCTCACTCTCACTTCAATATCAGTCATGTTCAGGAAGTATCACATGCATGTAGACATCAAGTAGATGATGTTTGTAGAAGTTGTATAGATGAATATTCAATTATTGTATTGATTTAATAGGAAACTGAATAATCCATCACGTGGTCGATGTAAAAACTACAAAGCAGCTGTGATTATAGATTTGTCTACGTTTGACAAATTAATTGTGTTTGAAACATGTGAATCTAGTATTTATGTTTATCCTAAATGCTATTTTCTCAAAGTACGTCCAACAGTGCTGTCTAAAAGATGGATGAAAAGTGCTGTATAATCATGTTGCAGCTTAGCCTGCACTTCTCCCAACTATAGAAGGAAAAAATAATAATGAGAGTGTGTCTCAGAGGCACAGAGATGTTTGTTAGATATTTAGGGATGGGGCCAAAGGTAAAATATCATTAACTATTAATGTCTCAAGCAGATGTACATGCAACACTGGGTTGGAATTTAAATGAGCAGGCTGGTACTCAGGTTACCATACTTCAGTAAACATATTATATTTCCCCCGCTGCACATTAGTATTACTTTATTTAGCATTAAATTCAAATCTTTTATTCCTTGATTAGATTTTAATATAAAAACGAATGATTTCCCCCCACTTATAATAAATAGTTTGATCTCTGCAGCCTTATCTTCATAAAGAATTCATGAATTTTTGAATATGAATGACTGTGCACATGATAATTCCTCAGTCTGTCACCCTGACCCCTCCCTCGTTATCTAGATTATAATGTAATTATCGGGTTGATGTGGTTTACACCTTTTTATCAACCGGACTGAATAAGTGATTAAAGTAACTTATCTGTGCCGCATACGAGAATTATTCATTGACAGAGAATGATTATGAGCAAAAATAATCATAATCATAAGTGTTTAACAAGCCAAAGGTTAAGAAATTCTTATATGTATATTTGTAGTGTTCTGGTATCGCTGTTATCCACTAGCATGCCAGTGCTGAGAGTCTGAACTCCCCGGCTCAAAAACATAACCACTGGATTTTGTGCCGGTCCTAAACCCGGATAAACAGAAGGTTGCTTTATGACAAATAAATGATGTACATCACAAGATTGAAAGCGTCATAATTCAATTTCTATTCAAATATATTTTAGAACCTGACTCTGGACCTCACCTGCTGCCTTGTTCTGTGTACTTTGGTTTATTCCTACCTTTAAAACATATAATTTGTGTGCCTGTGTGTAAATGGGGTGTCCTGTGAGGGACTAGAAGGTAGTACATGCTTCAGGATTTAGCAGGTACTTAATATGACTAAGGGATAGTTTGAGACCACAGCCAAGCATGAATTCATTCACCCTATATTTCTGCAAATAATCTAAAATACTTCTTTAATCAACAATGTTTAGGGATCCTGATCATTAAAGGTGTCACTAATTTCCAAGCTGTGTTATGACGTATGCCAACAGTTTACTATCCAGACCTGTATGAACCATTTAAAGCACATGAGTAACCAACAGACACGATTTTACGTTATACGCGCTGCTTAAGGAGTAAAGGACTAGCGCCCTCTGGTGGCAGGATGATCACATTTTAAATCTCGCTGATAATCAGGATCTGTTTATCTCCTGTGCTGGTGTAGCTGGTCACCAACAGGATCCCAGTGTTGGTTTTGCTATGACAAGCCAGGTTGGTCTGTGCTGTTACTGATTAAAACTGCCTGTTCAGGAAATCTATGGATGTGGTTATGTTGTTACATCAATTTCTATGTTATTTATTTAACTTCGCTTTTTTATTTTGAAGTTATTTTTATTTTATTGTTGCCTAATGTTAATATAAAATACTTCATATAAAAATTCTATTAAATTGGTCTTCAGAATTTTTTTATACATAGGGTATCAGTCTTTAATCAAAAGCTACATTTTCAGTGTTGGCATATCCTGGTGTTGTGGGGTCCAGAAGAATATCTTTTCATAGGGTCTTCATATTAATAAATAAGAGAACAGATAACACACTGACCAGGCCTTAATAGAGTAAAATTAAATAAGTCAACGTGTCTGATTTTTCACATTCTTGTAAGTATTCTGAAAGAGGGCCCTCTGTAGGGCAGGATGCTTTATTACGTCAGAACACTTTACAGTTTTTTAAAGTATTTATAAGACGCCAACAGGAGATCTAGAAATCTTAAAATTTTACTCTGTATATTTATCATTTAGGAACTTTGCCGTATGACATGTTTGAGCCAAGTTGTCCTGTAACTCTACATAAATGAGTGATAAAGATTATGTGCCTTACCTTTTTAAACGTACAAATGTGTTTAAATTGATTTCCACATTAGGCAACAAATTTATACTGTTTCTTGAATGTCAACTATAGTGTTGAAAGAAAAGTTGTAGATACACATAATTAGATGAATATAGGAAAAAACAAATTAAACTTTCCCTGGTTTGTAACATCCATTTATTATTTTGTTAGACAGATTTTTAAAATGTCTTTTTGTTACAAAACAGCACATGGTGGAACAGCGTGAATATGACACCTTCATTGTTGTGTACCCAATACAGCACCTGATCCTTAAACGCTACTTATTACATAAACAGTACAAAATCATGTCTCTGCACCCATAAAAACTACCAACTCGTATTAAATCCAATCAATCAAAATCTAAAGTTTGTCAGTTGTAGCTCCAAAGCTATAAAATGCCTCTTGTATAAAACATCTGCTGCTTGACCTTTAGATAAGAGCTACAAAAATGTCTTGTTTGGAATCCTATATTAGTTCCAGTTTTTTGGGTGTGGTCACCAAGTAAACCTTAAATCTCATAACAGCAGGGCAGTTTTTACATGTCGAGTAAATCCACTCAGTGATATGAAACATCTCATTCAATTCGACTGTTCAATGTGTGACAAATGGGGTTTAAAGGATTGAAAGCATTTTTAAAAGAGTTACTTATTTAAGTACAAAAACAGTCAATCTGACGGTTAAAATGACAAAAGATGTCCCCAATTATTGTTTTCTGCTAAACTATGTTTTTATAGTATGATGAGTAGATAATGATCTGGGTTTGGTACAACTTCCTACTCTTAGATGGTAGTTAAAACATTCCAGATGTTCTTCAGCATGCAGTTCAAGGTTGGTCTAGATTTTCTTTCTTGTTTTTGTTAGGTGGTTGTGTGTTTTTCTTTGGTAAAAAATTAAAATGTGTATTATTGAGTTCTTTGAATCAAGCTCAGATCCTGCTGTTATCTGGTACCAGGATGTTAGTATCAGCTTCTGCACATTGCAAAGTGGATCATATCAGTGCCACATCTCCCTGTCTGTCTGAATCTTTTACTTACTTTTAATAAAAGTATAGAAATATTTCCACAAAGAGGGTTTACTTAACACCAGTCTCTTTTACTGGTTCAACTAAGTGCTGCCAATTAATAGAAAAAATGATTTTTAAATACAAAAAAAAAAAATCATCGGTCAATGTGATGTCAATGAAATATCTTACCTCCTTATTTTATAACCGATTTAGTGTTTAAATCAGCAAATGTGCAGATTAGGTGAAACATCATTTAATGATTCTATTCCATTAATATTTTTACACAGTGTACATGTAATGTGGTGATACATAAGATGATTTAAAAAGGTAACTACAAGACTACAAGACAAATACTGAAATACTGGTGCTGGTGTAAGCACAACGTGCCCACGTTTTTCTTTTCTTTTCTTTTCTTTTTTTTACCAAAAAGATATATTTACAAAACTGTACAATCATTTCATAAGAAAAGAGAAAACATAATATACATAATATATTAAAATAAATTAACAAAATGTCATAAAGCGTGCAAATGTGTATTGTGACTGCATGGATGAAAATAATAATAATAATCATTAATAATAATATTAATAAATTAATAATAATAATGCACAACAAAGCGTAAAAATGTACAAAATATTCCCATAGTGTATCGTAAAGGTAATTTGGAAAAATTCTCTTGAATGGAGCATTGTGCAAATTAAAAGCAGCAAAACTGTCACGCACAGTGAAAACTAGTGCTGTTCATTCGACACACATACATAAAAACCAGAAAAATATTAAAAATCAAATCATATATTTAACACAGCCATTATAAATGTCTTAGAGGACATGTGCTGGGAGATTGTGCTAGCCAGCTCCAGAAAAGTCTCCTATTATTATACTCAATGACTCCAGTCATTCTTTTGAACATTTTTTTAAACCCGTGAATAAACAAAAAACAACATTACAGATGCGGCAGACAGAATTTTTTTAAAGGGGGATGGACTCACCATGTTTTAATTTCTTGCAAACCTTGTTGTCTGTTCTCTGTCAACACTGTTGTGTGTTTGGTCTGTGTATGATGGTGATGAAAATGGCACTGGGTCAGAATGTCCCAGAACGTGGGATGCGTCGGGAGATGGTGAACACATTTTTGTTAAATAGCCAGACCTATGTTGATGCCAGAACATGATGATTTTGGGACAGTTGTTTGTAAGATGCCTGTTACCATTAAAAAAGTACATCGGCTATTACAAGAGTTCCATATTCTGGCTCCAAAGTAGATAAAACTGATGTGTTCATTGGTTGGTTCTGTTCTGAAGATTGAGAAAATGCAGACAACAAATACCTCAAACACGCTGCATACGCCACATAACAGACTAAGTAAACATGCCTCTCAAAAAAAGACAAAACTAAAGAGGCCACGATACAAGAATTTTGAAGAAGTCCTGCATACAAGCCAAAAAAGACTATCGGTTCCCCTAGAAGAAGGTAGGGCGGGTTTAGACTGGGTTGAAGATCTTCAGGTGACATACAGACTTCTACTCATTGCTCGAACAAACCCAGAGATCATGGCAATACCATGCCAAGTTGTGCAGCATTTATCCTGGAACATTCCCAGCTCTCCTAAGCTGAGCTTTCCGAAGAACTGCTCCGATAAGTTTGTTTGAGAGATGCGCTGAAACCTTAGGTACATGAAACGAGGAAATGAAATGAGCGAAGCAAGGAGGAAGATGTCTAGACCTGGGTGGAGTAGGAGCGGTACAGATTGGTGTAGCGTCCGGCGGCGTGGGCTGCGGCGCACTGATGAGCGTGCTCAAACGGCTGGTCTAGACTTCGCTGGAAATGGAGCGAGACGGTATGAGGACATCGGGAGTGGCGGGGAACCGATAAGGCTGATGGTCATGTGATCTCAGTGAATGGAGATCCCCTTGAAGTCTGTAAGGATGGAAAGAGAGAGCGTGAGAGAGAGAAAGGAAGACAGACTGAAAGATGAAATGGTGAGGAATCACAGTGGATGCTGATGGACAGAAAGAACTGTGAATGAAGTATGCAAATGGTGGAGAACCATGGCAATGGGATTGAATCAATGGCAAGTGGTGTGATTTTATAGGACAGATGGGACGATATGGTAAGAATGATAGGAAGCATGAAGTGAAGTAAGTACAGGAGGAAAGATGCTGGTGGAATGCTGTAGGAGACACTACTCTTCCTAGATGAAGCAGACTTTTTTCAGGCCATTGATGTTCTGGCCTTGTTGGCACTACAGCAATATCACTGAGTCATTCTGTCTAAACAGTCAAAAAGTTGATTTATTGGCATCAGAAAATACGATCCTAAAAAATCCTTTAGATCCTTTATCGTCGATATAAATTGTTCAGGCTTCTTTTGCATTGGTGATTCTGTCACAGTGATGTTTACGTCAAGCTTACATGACTGGCCCAAAGACCAGGTAAAAAAAATGTGTACAGAGGTAAGTAGAGCTTAACATGCACTAACTTGGCCTCAGCTATTTTGCTTTAATTTTTTTCTTTACTTTCAGCAATAACCAAACTACAAAGTCACTTAAGGCTGATAAAATCTATTCGGGAAATGGATAAATGACGATCTGGGCTGTACAGTAGGAAAGTGATATTGGTGTTGGGTTTCTAGAGAATAGTGGTGGTCAGGCGGGGGCATGGGTGTGCAGGAAGGGTTAGCAGGTCACTTTTGGGTCCACTGGGTCAAAAACAGAGGAGAACGGGACAATGTGACTGGCCACTCTATGGACGTGGCCCTGCTTCTCACCTGCCCCCGCCCCTTACCTGAGTGCCACTTAACTTTTCGAGTGGACTCTCCACACAGGGCAATGTCACCATAGGCATGCCTAGAACAGATTCAGGGCGCTGGGTTCTCACGGGTGGACACAGAGGCTTAGTCTGCTGAAAGTTGTTAATCACGCATGTGACCTGCAGAGAAAAAAAACCAAAGCATGTTTTATACAAGAAACGACGGGGAGACTCGTGTTTTTCGTGTTTTTATAAATCTGGTCTGGTTGTCCACACTTTTACACTCTCTGCTTAAACCAGCACTTACCAAAAACACAGCAATGGCTCCCCCAGTAAAGTATCCAGCAAGGACGTCAGCCCAGTGATTGCGGTATTCAGCTACCCTCACTACTCCCACCAGCATGGCAAGGCATAATAGGGTCAGACTGACGGTTGGCTTCGTCAGACGAGTTCCTTTTGTCCTGAACACCAGTGTCACGTACATCTGAGACCACAGACATAATGAGTCAGACATCTGCTTAAAGGCTGAACGGTCTGAAGAACATCGAGAAATGTAAAAATGGAATCAACAACCAAATATACTTATGCTTGTTAACATTAAAACTGAACCCCAAACAACACTTACCACTGTGTAGACTGCAGAGTACACACTCAGTGCAGCATCCTTGGATGGAAAGGATTTGCGAGCAGATATCACTACGAGTGGGTTCCCTGTGCAGGCTCGGCGCTCCGTGATGTACTGGAGATTGGAGTGACAGCCCAGTGCTGTGTAGTTTGGCCGGCATGCTGACAGAAAGTGAGGAGTCTGGTTTCCTGTGACCACCTGACCAGCATTGGCAAAAATAGTGGTAGTGAAGAGACCAAAGGAGTAGACACCTAAGAAAAAAACAAGACATACTTGCTGGCATGGAGGGTGCAAGATTGGCATCTCTGGATGAATTTGAACTTCTGGAGAAGGCTTGGATCATGGTCACAACGCCTTCCACCTTACCAACGTCACGTGATGCATATAACATAATAATTTTGATATTCAGGCACAGTAACCACTCTTGCGTACTGCTTTTGTGTACTGTATGCAATTTAAAATTGAAAAAAATTAATTTATTTATTTTTTGCTGTTTACTTAAATGCTTTGGGCAGACTGACTCCTTCAATTAGTGGGAAAAGATGAATGCCTTCTGTCCCACCCAAATAGCAGCACCAAATAAAATCGTTTATGCTCTCGGCCACGTAAGATCAAGGATCAAATTTAGGAAGAAAGTAAAAAGCCAAGTAATGTCGCACAACTTGGTAGCCATAATCAGCTTAATCACAGACAGGGATGAATGATGCCAATAAAACCAAGATTAAGATCCATGTACGTAATGATGTCCCACACAAACATAATTAACCATGTTACTGCTCATTACCTAGAAATCGAATGATGCGTCTCAGCAAAGGATTGAAGTAGCAGCAGTCTGCGGTGACGATGGTCTTTTCTCGTATGCTCTCTGACTTCATAAAGAATGCCATCAACTCTCCAGCCAGAATCTGACCAATTCCGAGATTAAAGCAGAAAATAAATATATATTTTTGTACACATAGTGTAGCTTTACACGTTACACTGAGATACACATCTTCCGGGCCTAGCAAGTCCTAATTAAAATGTTGCCTGTCCGGCTTACTAGAACATCACAGTTAGCTTGTTATCCACCCAAATCTTTCTGGATAGTCATACCTCTCAGTGACATCAAGCAGCTTATTAACAAGACTCAAAATTGTAAGAGTGATTAAACATGACTGGTCAGGCTTGGCTAGCAGGAGTGTTGACACATAAATGGTTCACACATTCTGAGCAGCAAGACAAGGTGTCTGCTCATTGTTTGAAAATCTTCTCATGTTATTCTACAATATGTCTATGTTAAAATGTCTATATATTTTTAGTGTGTTGTGGTCTATATCAGAATGGGATTCTATGATAGTTTAAGTAGATCGATATGCTGGAAAAGAGAATAAACTTGTACCTGTTGTATTTATAATTGAAGTTTTATCTACTGTTAATCTGTACTCAATGTCACAAAAGGATTAAGACCAGTGTTCACATCAGACCCAAGACTAACAGTTCAACTTCAGTACAGCACATAGCAACAGCAGTGATGTAGCACCAATAACAAACACCAAGACAAGGGGAAAGGCCGAATGTCACTGATGAGACAGCAGAAGACAGTGAGATCACGCACATACATAACTCGATCCTGCAACATTCAGTAATACAGGCTGACTACTGACAAAGACTGACAGACTCTGACATTCGCTTCACAATGAGACGGTGATAGAGAGAGATGGGTTCAGAAGGTCAGAAAGATAGCGAGAGGAAGCATAGCTTTGCCCTTCAGCCTGTATCAGTCAGACTAAGTAAAGACTAAGCAAGTAAAAGGTGCTTGTGTTATCAGTACTGCCCAATCTTGGTGTTTTTGCTCACATACAAATGAACAGAAAACTGGAGCAGCCAAAAAAGTAATAATAACAAAATAATATAATAATAATAAATAAATAAAGTATATACAGTATGGTTTAAATCAAAAAGGTGGGCAGGTGGTTAGAGAACCTGGTTTGTTATTAGACTGCCGGATCAATTCCCAGAGCCGACAGATCACGACTAAAGTGCCCTTGAACAAGGCACCTAACCTCTAACTGCCTCTAATTAAAATGTTGTCTGTCCTGTGTACTCCATCACTGTTAGCTCGTTTTCAACCCAGGAAAACGAGCACCTGTGCTCACCACCCCCTAGTGTTCACTAGTGTGTATGTGAGTGTTTCACTGCACGGATTGGGTTCAAATTGCAGAGGACAAATTTTACTGCACAGTGATGAAAATAAAAAATCTAGTTACACCATTAGCATTGCTACTATAAGTAATAATAATAGGAATGATGGTGGTAATATATATATATATATATATATTTAACAAAAACATAATTTATCAGCTTTGCACTATTAAATTGCTACTCTCCCAGTAAATACACGTGACTGGTAAAACGTGTACAGTAAACCCACCCCCTCCTCATCACATTTTAAACACACAGGCATCCCCAAATACTAATACAAATACTTCTCTGCCTGTGAGAGAACCAGAAACAAAGAGATTCCATCGAGAGAGCACTCACCGTGATGGTAGGGATGGCAGTAACCAGCGAGTACACAAGGACAGGCGGCACTTTGCTGTTCTCCTCCGGCCCCAGATAAGGTTTGGAGAATGCCTTGTCGTAGCAGAAGAAACCCTGGATGTGCACGGGGAAGGTGTCCGTATACTCAAAATAGTACGCCAGGAGAACCGTTCCTGCCATGATCACCAGCTGGAAATAGAACATGGTCCTCTCTTTAGAACCGAGAAGGAGGAGGAACACTCCAACCCTGCACACTTACTACCACACAAACCGGCATAGGAGGGGGAGAGGGAGAAAGAGAGAGAGAGAATAAGAGAGAGAAGCTCTTGTGGAGAAGAAATGGTTTCCACCATTCCACCAAAGCAACTAAGCCTAGGATAACAGAGAGTGAGATGTAAAGGTGGGAATATCTGCACAGGGAAAGAGACAGAACGAGATCGATCCAAAGAAAAGAGAGCGAGGTGGGACACAGGGTAGAGGGATTGCTAGGGTCTGAGCTGGCACGAATGAGTCTAGTAGTGTGCACCATGTGGATGCGTTTATTTTTGGCCGTGTTAGTACAGAGGGAGCAGAAGTTGTGTGAATGTGATAATGGCAACATTTTAATTGGTGTCTGTTTTGCATCCTGTTTTTTTTTTATCAGAATACTGATGTTAACCCAGAATAGATTGTCTTAGTAAAAGCAATTTGCATCTTTGCATGTTTAGGGGGTGGTGGTGGGGTTGGATGGGTTACTTTTCTTAAGTGTAAGTGTTTTCAATATTGGATTACTAATAATAAAAAAACAGTTCATTTTAAGAGCAGCTTTTATTTTATATTTATATTATAATCTCTGGGCGGCACGGTGGCTTAGTGGGTAGCACTGTCGCCTCACAGCGAGAAGGTCCTGGATTCGATCCCCGGGTGGGGCGATCTAGGTCCTTTCTGTGCGGAGTTTGCATGTTCTCCCCGTGTCCGCGTGGGTTTCC
>JAYDZF010000021.1:10548736-10558948 GCA_034509105.1 Microcambeva barbata | reverse complement strand
GCAGAGCCGGGATTTGAACCGCCAATCTCTGGTTGATAGTCCAAAGCTCTACCCACTAGGCTACCACCGTCCTATATCATTCAGGACTAAATCTTTCCTGGTCCTTTCCATAATGACACACCCAAGATCAGAATACTTTAAGCTTTAAGTTCATTTAAAACAATGATTCTACATGATGTTTTTCTCTGTGACCACTATGCCATGCCCTGAATTTTAAATTAACCTGTACTGTAGGAAGCGTGGCTTGCCTCCCTAGTGCCTCTTATAGCATCCATTTGTCCTTCTAACATTTCAGTGAGGTTTTGTATCTAAAAATGTCTGCTGCTTCTCTCTCCATCCATCTAACCTTATTATATGTATGGAGCAGGTCTGGCTGGGAGCCTAGTCCCTCCCTGCTTCATCAGCTTGCAACATCATGGTTCGAGTCAAAGATGGAATAAAACACGAGAGAGATGGAGAGAAAGAGAGAGAGAGAGAGAGGTGTTATGCAACTAGTTATGCAACTGTGACCTACTAACATATATTTCTGGCACGGTGAGGGAGGGAGGAGGACATCGGAGCGCCTCAACAACACAACACAAGGAGGAACCAAAATACGAGCCACTCTGCACGCGTGTCCGCATACGAGCAGAGAGCCCTGAGCCACTAACTAGTGACTTTGAGAAGCTTTATTTCTACATGTCAGATACCGACAACAACAGCTGGAACGATTCATTTGGATACGATTTACGCACCAAGGGTGAGCCATTTTCTCATCTTTTAGACAGCAGCTTCTGGTTCATTGTGTGAACGCATGCGGTTCGGAGGGTCAGCTGGAAGTCAAGCGCTGCAACACCGGTTATAGCAAAATAAAATCACTAGGATCAGGATTTAAAATGTGATTTTATTTGAATGTTACGCATAACAGCGCGACCCTGGTGCACACAATGGATTCCCTTTTCCTTCAGGTTGATCTCGTGTGTGGTCCTCAATGTCAAGGCGAGGCGTGTTCCATATTGATGCGTTTACTTGCTACATGTGCTACTATTATGCAAATCTCGGGTGTACTGAGGTCGTAATTTAGTGGCTGTTTGATACAAAAATGACCTGCTAGTATTTATTACAAATCTATAGGATCTAGAGCACTGGAGAGTCGTCTTCGCTCCGTGCCCAGATTTCTGAAACGGTTTACTATAAAACCGTATAGTCAATGCATAGTATCGTATTTGGGTCCGGTTTTTTTTCTGACCATACTTTCATGCAGGTCAGGCGACCCCGGTTTGTTCGTCACGTGTGACCAGCAGTCCCTGTAAAAAGGTTAACGCGGCTGTTTGTGTTCGCCGAGCCAACTCGTTAACTCCTTCCTACAGGCGCACACTAAATTAGCTCGCACTTGAACGCGTCCCTATTTATAGCTCGACAATCGCATTGTTCTGAAATTTTCAGGTAAACTAACCGGACAGGCTGTTTAACTTTCAAAAGTCAAAGTATGGACGTATGAAACTGTATTTAGGTCGATTTCGTATTGTACCAACAACTTCGTTGCCGTCGTGGTCGCAGTGGGTCCAGGTACACCCAAACCAAGGTCCATAGTACAGGGAAACCTTTCTGGTTGTGCCAACATGCATCAGGTCAACACACACACCTAGTCACGTACACCCAGAGGCAATGCAGAACAAGTCAATCCATCTACTTGTATGTTTCTGGTGTCCCGAGAGAAAGAACTTGTATGAGAAGAACTGAGGCTTAAACACAGGTCTTCAGTTCTAATTTTGGTGTGTAGCACCCATCTTACCAGCTGCAGCACCATGCCACTCAAGATTCATTTAGTTGATAACATGTGTTTTCATTTTATCTAAAATAATTACATTTCTTTATGCTTAGAGTACCAAATAAACCACACCTGAACCATATATAGCATCAAGCAAATACACATCTGTAATCTATATATAGGCCATCAATTTTGACCTACTTGCCTATTTATGGCCTACTCAAATCTCTCTTTTGAATTTAAAATTTTCACACAAACATCTAATTATATTTTGTAATCTGGGCAATTCTTTTGCTCCTAAACTTAAAATCATGTCTGTGAAGCTAAGGCGGTTATAGCCTGATTAGAATTCCCAGTTATGTGATTTGATGCCTTTGTGTGGCCAGTCTGAGCACATAGTGTCATGTAAATTACTTTAATGATATTGGTTGAGGAAAAGTATGCAATCAGTATCAGGGGAGTAGACTCCCAGTGGTTTCTGGGGTATTAATTGTCAATAACCTTGACCCATTTTGTGGATGCGTGCACTTGTTCTGGCCTAATTTTGAATGTCGGTCATGTTTGGCGAAGGAATGTTAAGCACCTCAAACCAGAACAGACAATCCACCAGGTGGCAAAATGCTGATGTTCTTGACTTTTACTTTAGTACTTCATTTCCTCTCAATATTTGTCTAACATATGTACATCTACATTTGAAATTGATTACTAATTTTCTTAAACAACTGATAGACAGAAACAAGATGGGATTCTTTCACATGGCAGCTTAACCTTGTTTGTATCTAAAAGCTCAATATGTTTGTTTTGTGGTTTGGACTCCTCTACAAATCTTTTTAAAGGGTGACATAAACTTGAATGGTGCAACATTGTGTCTTAGCTCTGCAATCTGTTGACATGTCTGAAGATGGGAGGGCTGAAAAGATGTCCTAACTTAAGATCTTGAATAATGGACATTAGTGAGTGACTTACCATACAAGATAATGTTGTATGTGTAAATTCATCATGGACAGGTGACAAGCTCTCATTGGCTAGGGCAAAGTGTGATAGCTGAATAATATAGATACTAGATTGGGAGATAAGTATATAAAGAGAACATGTATGAATGTAAAACGTTATATTAACATGTTCCTGGATGAGAAAACACTATATCAGCCATGGGATTTAGAAGAGTTAAAACCCTCCCCCACATCCACGTGCCAAGCATTGTTCGACCCCTGCGGTCAGAATCCTGGCTGTAGACGTTGTTATTTCCATTACTTAAAACAAGCCCAAAGCAACACGTGCAGCTTCAGCCATATTAGTTCTCTTGCTTCATCCCAGTGTCTCCTTAATATCTGCAGATGTATTTATATAAATATTTTTGATGTATTTAAAGCTACAATATGAATATATATTTTTTATTTTTATGAAATTCTATTTTTAATAATGTTTTAAAAGTATTATTAGTTTTATTGGTGGTGCTGCACTGCTCAGGGGGTCCAAAATCCATACTTTTGGGTAATGGCTGTCACCACAGCTTTTTTACCAAAATTGTTTCTGAGATATAACAAAATGTTTAATGAATGGTAATGTGTAAGTTGTAATATGTCTATCGTTTTTAGATTTAGATTTTTTTCTTGTGTGAAAGACCTTTTAAATTGTTCTTTCACATTTAGAGTTTGGTTATCTGTCAGTATGATTACTGTTAGCATTTAAATTAAAAAAGTTTTTTTTTTGTTTGGTTTGCCTTATTCTCCTTGAATCTCTTTCTCATTCCCTCTATTTTTAGCTCACCCCACCCTCTTCTTTAGCTCCCGCTCTTGCCAAAGCACTCCTGACCTATATTTGAGCACTGCCTTGTCTCATGCGCTGCCCAGTTTCTGGGTTAGTGGGCCAGTAAGTAAGAGAGAGAGAGAGAGAGAGAGAGAGAGAGAGAAATCGGCTTTATTTGAGTTCTGTGGACCAACCATTGAATATTACATTAATTAATGCTAAACAGTGTGTGGTTTTGCCTTGCTGGGCCTTGCTTCTGTAATTTATATCGACCACAAAACTCTAAGATTTGTCCTTGAGGATTTGTTTTTGTATAGATATTTGTTTAGAAGTATGAGCTGTACTCTTGCTTTAGAATAGAAATAGCTGTGTAAATCAATAACAAGGAATAATGCTCAGCACTTGACTAACTAAGCATGGGTAATGACTCAGCACTGCACTGATATCTAAGCTTTCGTTAAATAGCTACAGAATCAGGTGTGGTGTGATCTGAGATTTGTAGTTTGTCTGGGACTTCAGGACAAAGGATTGAATTTTTATGAGTTATGGCTGCTTTATTCTGGTCAGGGATGAGTTGGGTGCAGCTCTCTCTGGACACCAATCCACCGCATGGCCCCAACTATCACAGCCCTTCCTCCTCAGACAAAGCCAAATCGGTATGTAGACGCCTGTACGTAGACCCCTGAACAGCTGACATAGCCACTGGGGAGTTAAAGCATCACCCACGTACACCATTTATCACCTACACCGATGTACAATTCGAAGTAGGCTGCTGTGAACTAATTAACTTAAAACAAAAGAAAAAATACAAATGGATCCAGGATCAGGTTATTTCCTCAGATCACTATTTCTATGACAGCTTTTAATGCAGTAGTCAACGTTGGCAGCAGGGCTAAAAACAACCCAGCTTGTTTTCAGACAGGACATAGCTTATCAAATTACTGCTTGCCATTAGGTTTGCCACGATGCTTGATAAGGCGAGGTAAGCCTTTCCAAGCTAAGTACACATAACATTCCTTTTCCACCCACTCTTAAACTTGATCTTTGTAGTATTACAAGCCCCCCAAACATGAAACAGGACCCTCTAAGTATTTTCAACTGTCATCTATTAATATGTCTTGACCTTATTCATCAATGGGATTCTGTTCGTCTGTGTTAAGCAAATATACCTCGGTCTTCATCAGCGACCATCTGATAATGATTTTAGCAATTTATTTCCTGAAAATAACCCCAACGAGTCTGGTTTTGTTTTTCAGCCTGATCGTTTTGGAATCTAGCCTCTGACCCAGTTACATAGAAAACCGTACATGGGGTTGAATAACTCTAAGATCTATTACACTGGGCACGTCTAAGATCTGTTCAGCAGATGGGTTAAACAGCTCAGCTGACAAAGAGAATCAGTTACTTACATTTATGTTAATGGTTTTAATTGCAAGTGAGTTTATGTTTTAATCCTGCTTGAATGATGTAACACAGGGTAGTGTTTCAGTATGTAAAAACGAATAATGTGCTCATTGCTAATTCTTGCCAGACATGCAGTTTTGATCACAGCTCTCAATTTTTTTTATAGGATTCTTGAACATGTTGTAAATATTAACATTTTTGAGACAAACAAATGAACTGTATGGCTGTAGAGTGCAGCAGAGTTCAAATCAACGTCCATTTTCTATTGTGTAATAGTTTTAATATAGGAAAGAAAAGAGGTCATGGGTCACAGACAGACGAGATCAATAGCAAGGCTGAAAGGTCAGACAGTGGTTATGCTACAATGAGATTACTGACTGGTTGCCCCGGGTGACCATACAACTAATCAAACATGTTCAGCACCACATGAGGTGATTAAGAAAATGTCTCATTAATGCTGTACTGTACTTTACATTTCTAAATGTAACGATGTCTATGAGTTAATAAAATAACCAATCTTTTCCCCCTAAAATTAACACATATACATTTTCTTTGTCTTCTCAGCTTTTCATAACACAGCCATCTGGATTCTCAGATAGACTACACCCCTCCCTAAAAGCCAACAAGCTGAGACAGACAGAGACAGAGTGACCTATATCCAACAATACGCCTGGAGCACTGAAGCACTTCTACGCCAGTTTGACACTGCCCTGCTAAAAAAAGAAGAATCTCCGCAAACAAAGAGAAGGGGTTTAAGAAGACCCTAGGCTAATTGTTCCACATTCTTGTACTTCAACACTTTTCATCCCTGTTTGTTCAGTTTGTTGTCAGGGGTCTCTGGTTTGAGTTAAATGCAGGAAACCATTACAGATGCCCATCTGTTCCTCATCTTTTTAGCCAATCTGGACACCTGAGACTTCCAATACATTGTGAAACAAAGTCAATGAGGTTCACCTTACCGGGTGACAGGACGTTTGCTGATCCAACTACATAGTCTGACATTCCAGCCGGCCAAAAAGAGGCAATCCTAAATTACTTTGTAATCACCTTCTTCCTACACCCCACCGCATATATTGCTACTAAAATATAATTTTCATATAATTTATAGTGGTAGCAACAAGATTTCAAACTGGATCCTAACGAAGAACAATGGAAATCCATGCAAGTCCGAATGGAGACAAAGTTGTAGAGAACGAAGAGACTGTGTTAGACTACAACAATCTTTCGTCACCCAAGCACAATCCACGCCCGGTTCGCCTTGTAAAATCCAAACCAAACATGACCTGTCGGCGCAAGCGTGAGTTCATCTCTGATGAAAAGAAAGATGCATCTTATTGGGAAAAACGGCGCAAGAACAACGAGGCCGCCAAACGCTCCCGGGAGAAACGGAGACTCAACGACATGGTTCTGGAGAACAGAGTAATTGCACTGAATGATGAGAATGTACGCCTGAAAACAGAACTCTTGCAGCTGAAACTCCGATTCGGACTCATCAGTGCAGCTTCCTATATGGAAAAGAGCCAGCAGATTGGAGGACCGGTCAACGGGAACTCTGAATGCTCTTCCTCCTCTTCAAGTCATTTCTACTCAAATGGATATACTAGTGGTTCACAGGTGATGATGAACTCTGATTCCTCAGAGGCTGAGCAGTCTGGCCAAAGGGAAGGACGTGCCCAGTTAGTCAGGTACTCCCCTCGAGGTTCTCTCTCAGATATGTCCGATGGCTCTTCACGTGATAGCCCGGAGCCAATACCATATGATGTTAAACAAGAAGGAGCTGGATCAGATATGGACCTTGGAAATGGTACCACTACACCAGTCATGTTCAACATCCATCGTGAGTTTTCCACTCCACATCACCAACACACCTTCCAAGCTGTACATCACAAACATCAACAACAGTGTCAGCACCAGGAATCAGTCATTTGTCCTGGTTCAACTTCAGAAAAGACTGCTCAGAGAAGTGTCATCCTTTATCGATCCAGCAGTGTTTCTTATCCCATAGAGAGTCCAAAACCTCAGGAAATCCCTCAGCTGATACAGATTCTGCCCCAACCTGAAGAGGGGTCAACTGAATGCACTGAAAGCCTTACAGAGGTGACCAAACAGCTTGAGGGCAAAGGTTTGGACTTTCCAATTTATGAGTTCTCAGATCAAGAAGCAGCAATGAAACAGGCGTACAGGCCTCTACACCAGCAGTCAGATCATGATACTCAGAAGGCCGATGTCATGGCACCAAACCTTTGCAGGGAAGAGGGGGATGAAGAACACTACCCTCTCTTGTCATTTGACTGCTCACAGGACGAAGAGCCCCCTGTGCTTACTTATGAAGGAGGTTCCAGGAAAGAAAGTTACTATCAGGAACAATCTGCAAAGGATACCTCATCAAGTGATGCTGATCCCCGTAGTTCTGACAAAGACGCATCCACTGATGATGAATGCCCGTCGTCATCATCATGCTCAGACACAGGCTGTTACCAGCAATCTCCTCTGGCTGGAGGACCGAATTCCTCCCCACAAAGCCAAAGCAGGGACATTATGTCAGAGTTCAAAGCCACTGCACTTCCACACAAACTACGTCTTAAGCACAAAGCCATGAGCAGTGCTGGAACCTCAACTCAAGAGTCACCAACGACACCACCAGCATGTATGCAGCCATTACCTCAACACCCTTACTTGGCCTTGCCTCAGTCAAGCCAACTTCAGGTTGGCTAGGAGAAAGACGGTCCAGCCAGGTTCTACAAGCTGAGTCTTACTGGCTGGGGAAGGAGAGATCTTGGCGTATGCAATAAGACATAACGAAGATAAGTGACAGTAGGGACCCGTTGTGGGTTGATTGCTCACAGTGTTTGGGTTTTTTGGAAAAGCGCATCACCTCCCTTATCTGTGCAAATTCACAAGCATTATCATTCTGTCTGTCTGGGACCACGAACATGGACTTAATGTTAGTCCCAAAAGTAGGACAGAACGTTTTGGTACACTGTAATATACTGTAAAGACTGATTTTCTTATTTTGTCCATTAATGAAAAAAGCACTTGCAAGCAAACAAGATGAGTGGGTAATAATGTTCCCCCATTTCCAATTCATAATACCTGATACATAATCTGTGAGGCCTGGTAACCCACTAACTGCAAATACACTATACACATATTCCCCTGATTGTGTACTGTTAAAACTCATGACTCTCACAACAGAACATACCAAACATTTAAGCATCCTTGGAATGTTCCTCCTACCAAAGAATGAAGAAAGCTTTAAGTTTTGTACCCTTACCCTACATTTCTATCCTCATTTCCCCTTTTTTATATTACAAACACACATACACAAACCCAACCACCACTTTCTTTTATCTAAGCACTTGGTTTATATATGACTGTGATATAATTATTATAAATAAATATATATTTTAAAGAGAAAAAAGGTTTTTGGAAAAAACGGACTGTAAAAGGGCAAAAAAGTTTAAAATAACTCATCCTTTGTCTTCAGACATTCAGTATAGTTTCATGTTTACTAGTTAAAGCCACTTTTTCACAGCAACTGTTTTTGGTTAAAAAAGTACAATTCACAAATTTATTTATATGAAGTGAAATCTGCATTATAGTAGTACAAATTATTTTACAGCCATGATTTTGACCTTAACATTTAACATTGTCTTCTCTGGCCTCAGCCCCTCCTATTGAAGTAGGAAAAAATCTTATTTAAAAGACAAAAGCAATTGCATTTAAGTACCAGCTCCTTGATTTTCTGTTAAGACAAGTCTGCATAAGGCACTTATGTATAAATGTAAAGTTTCTCTTGTCTTGGGCAACACTGTGTTCTGTGCTGTTTATAAGTATGTGTGATTTTTTTGGAAAACCGTTGTCCTTTTACATGTATTTGATACACATCCTTAACCTATCACACTTTTCAACTCTCCTCTCATATCAATGTGTATAGAATCAGTGATCGTTGTTTTCTGCTGATGGTTTTATGAAAAGTAAAGTGAAAAACGATTCGAGTAAGGAGAAGGCAGTGGCAGTCCTGTCACTGTGTCCAGATTTGTTGATGTGAAGGATTTGTGATGTAACAACACTAATATTAGTGAGTTCAAAAAATAAAAAATAAAAAACATTGTTGCTTTTCTGAACTTTGTGGTTTGCCTTTTTTCCTCTGTACATTTGCACTCTAAATTCACCCTGGTGGGAGTAAGTCTGAATGATGGCCTCGCTCAAGGACCCGACAGTGGCAGTGGCCATACATGGCTAACATGATTACTTTTCACATGAATACTTCCAATTCCATGCAGCCACCAAATTAACAACATGTAAAACTTGACACACAGACATCCAGTCATCCTAGAAAATTTGGAAATGTTGTTAGCTCTATCAGAGATGTTAATGCTGATCCAAGGAACCAGAAGCACTACAGTATTTTAAACTAGCATTCACTGATAAAGTGTAAAATATGTTCATCTTAACTGAATCTCCCAGCACTGTTCCTTCTTAGAAACTCATTAAAAGGTCTCAAATTAAGACTGTAGTGCAGTAGGTGTTCATGGAATCACAAAGCACCTGTTCCCACCTTGCAGCCAGAATTTTTCTTTTGGCACTGGATCCATTGGCACAGGGCTTTGGGCATTCCTATTCTCAGACAAATGCAGTAGGCCTATATGTAGCACTTATGGGGATTCGAACCCTGGTCTTTAGCAATAGCAGGCCAGCAGAATTTATCAGTGTACTACCCAAGTGGGTGGTTCAAGGTCGTCATTTTATCAATGGTTCGGGAATATGTATTTTGAGTATTAATTCTGGTATGAAGTAGATTCAGTTCAATATGTAATTTCTAGAATGACACAATTTCAGACCTGATTTTAATCAAAGTTTAATGTGCCCTTAAATGGCTGATCAATTGTCGAACACGTAGTGCAGGAATGACGGCAATCGAACAGCGAAGCGACATTCCTATTTTCAGATCTGTATTGTACAAGTGCTTTGATTAAAGCTGATAAAGGCCTGAGTCAGGCTAACAGAGAGACGTCACTGACTCACTGACACACTTTTTGTCTCAGACTTATGTATGGTCACTTAGTCGATGTAACACTGCCCTAGATATTCAGCCTAGTTATTCAGCTTGCTTCCTAATGCAGCAGAGCAGGAGAATGAATATAGGAAGATTCAGAAACACAGGGACACTGAGTTGACAGTTAAGATGTACTAAAAATTTATATATTAAAAAATATGCAATGTTCTCCTCGTGTCCGCGTGGGTTTCCTCCGGGGACTCCGGTTTCCTCCCACAGTCCAAAGACATGCTACCAGGTTGATTGGAGA
>JAYDZF010000021.1:10535523-10548636 GCA_034509105.1 Microcambeva barbata | reverse complement strand
AATGAAGAGCTGGGATAGGCTCCAGCACCCCTCCCCGACCCTAATTAGGATAAAGGGAAAGATAATGAATGAATGAAAAAATATGCCAATTCCTGTTTAAACTGAAGTGACAAACACAGTGTGGCAAATCAGAGCAAACTCCATTGAGACAATGTACAGGATTTGAACATCTGCCATGGTTCAAGTTTGGCCAAAACTGAGCCAGCAGGGCTGGAGAAAATAGAAAGCAACAGACCATAACATTGTGTAACAAAAAAGTTATACAAAAATAATACAGACAACTCTCGATGCAGACTAGACATGAGAGGCTTTCCCACTGTTTCCACTGCTGTACCTTCCATTCATTACTGACTGAAATAATAAGTCAAAGCTCTAAAACAAGGACAAATTTCTGTACACATTGACAAAAACATTAGCCTTCCTAACATCTCATATCAACCATGGTATTCTTTATGTTGCATAACCAAGGTGACATTCCTTAATCATGGAGCCAGCCACTGACCTCTTTCTACTGTTACATTGTTTTTGTAACTGGCACACAGACTAGGCTCCATAAACAGGTCAGTAGAAAAGTAGGTCAGCCTAGAAGGGAGGAAATGAGCCATCAGGTGGAAGGAGGGTGAGAGATGTTATGCACGATGTAGCAGACTTCTGGGGAAGATTGTTTCAAGCTCGGAGAGGGAACACAGAGCTCTCATGTTACCTGAATTACCCTTTGTGCTTATGGTTGTTGGAGCACATAGACCCAGATGGACACAAGAAAAAAGAATTGACAGTGTTGGGCTTCCTTTGCATTGCACTGACATTCTTTAACCTTTTGAAAAGGTCTCTGGAACAGGCCACAACATTGATGCCATATCCTATAAAGTAATGAATGAGAAAAAAACAGACAGACGAGCTATTGAGCCTACAAGAGCCCACACTTCTGATGCAATGTTGAGAGAATTCAGAGCTCTCAGAGCTAAGACATTTTGGTTTGTGGAAATAACAGATAAAGTGTAATAGTTGTATCTGTAATATATCTGACATAACAGTTGACATTACAGACATTTAAATCAACGTTTCACAATATGGTCATAACTTATAAGCATTGTTCAGTTATTTTAACTTCAGTTCACTTTATTTTAACATTGTTGAGTTACTGCCATTGTCTTTGTCCAGCCCCCCACAAAACATTCATTTTTTTTATTATTATTATTTTATACATTTTGTGGTGTTTCTACAAATTAAAGCATCAAAAAAGACAGTTATGAATCTGGTAGTGCAGGAAGTTATGTAAGATCTATATCCATATTACTTTGAAGAACAACCCACTAATGCTTTGTTGCTAAATATAATTATATATCATAAGTCAGGCTTTCTCATTCAACATCAGTGTTTGATCTTGGAAACTTTTCAAATAAGATGTACAAGTGTTCACATACTCTTGTTTATTTAGCATATGCCTTTGCACTTTTATGATTGCCTTGCCATGATCATAAAAATGGTCAGGGAGATTACAAGAACCACAATTGTGATACTTTTTAAATGTCATTAAATAAAACATGAATAAAGCAATATACACAAGCTCTCATGTCGTCTTGTATCTTTTTAAAAGAAAAATTAGCCCCATATAATCAAGAGATGTTAGATATGTATGATCATGCTCGTCATCTATGTACAATGTGCCTTGTGTCTCTCAACAGTCTAATGCATCATCAATCAGTATAAATCATCCAATGAAGGCCGAAACATGAATGACGTCGCCACGAGTAAAACATCTAAATCTTTGAAGCTTTTATTTAACACATCTAACTAATACAATTTTAAAACATATTTCGTTCAACAAACTGGAGCACAACATGCAAACTAAATATTCTAATTATGTAACATGGGCTGTTTATAGAAAGTAGGTCAGAAAACACACAGGCGTGGCGGGTAAGCAGAGGACAGGCTGAGAACAAGAAAAAGAAAGAGGAAGATAAAGGTTTGTTTACTTCAAGTAAGATGGTTCGCTAACTCCTCCCAAAAATCTCAAGTGTTCATAAATAAACAACCACCACTGAACATCCAGTGTGTTTAATTAAGCTGACAGCATGTTTTGTATTACCCCCCATTGTATTGAAATACTATCACAGGCCTAAATGACGTGTTTCATGATTCTTCAGTGTTTTAGCTTTATTGCAATGCTCTTGTTTACTTACAAATATTCCATAACAATGAAATGTGTGTAACTGCATGAAGAGTTGCTATCTGAAATCTGTGACGTCCTAAAAGAGTTTTAATTTTATCCAAGCTATCGTGTTCATGAACGCTACAATATATTCTCAGTCCAGCTCTGAGAATAAACTTTATCTGTGTGTAATCTATGCTGCAGTCTTACAGGAAAGACACAAACAAAGCACTCACACAGGATACACTTTATCTCTGATATTACATCACTGATGTAAACAGTGTGCAGTGACTCACTAAACCAGTAAAACAGCTTCAGGTCAAAACAATACAGAATGATTGAAATATAAGCATAGTTTTAGTGATTTATTGCTTTGTTTATATTCAATTGTAAAAATGGTTTTAGAAACGTTCAGGAGAGTACTTTGTGGGCAGACCCGACTGATGAGGAAAGGTGGGAAGTATGTGCAAGACATCACAGCATGTACTCAATTTATGTTCTCTGGGTGGTCAAACCTGACCAACAGGTCCAGACTTCTGCTTAGTTCATTTGGCCTGTGTAATGTAATATTACAGAATCATCATGATTTAAATGGATCTTTCACACACATTTTCTATGATCATGCTGATTGTGTTGGTTGTTCTATTGAACAAATATCATTTTTACAGACCGTTTTTACAGCTTTAACTTCAGATCAGAGTTTAAAGTGAATCAGCTTACACTGCAGGACTGATTTGAAACATTCCTTCTTACCCAACCAAGTATGCTTCAGGTCCACAGTGTTCCCATTATGAGTTAAACACTGAACATCGTGTCCCAGACTAAAGAAATAAAGCGCAAACATGATTGTTAGCTAAAACAATGATGGTCTATGGGGATGTGCTTTTATTTTTTAGACTGTTTATTTAAGACTCAGTGATCCATGCCACCAGGTTCTGTACCTCCAAATCCTTTATGGGAATGTTTCAAGCCCTTCCTTCTCCAAGATGCCAAAGTTGAGCCTCTAAGTAAGGTTCTTCACCGTCAATTGCTCAAATCACGTTCAGTATTAGTTATAAGCAGCTTTGCCTTTGTAAGTGCCTACAAAATGCATTTAGATAAAATTTTATCAATAAACTTCATGAATGTTTTCATGATTTAAGTGGTGGACCAATAGTCTCGGGTCCAATAATATTTTTTGATTATTCCATAGTTATGAGTATTCAAAGTCTCAGTTTTCACTTCCAACTTTAGCACTTTAGTCAAAATATATACTATTAGTAAAATATTAAAATCAAATATATTATTTTGTTGTTTATTTGTTTGTGCAGATTTTAATGTCATATTTTAACACTTCTTCAGTTCACCTCTTTGGACTTCTTTGGACTGTTTGATGAAACTGGAGCACCCAGAGGAAACCCATGCAGACACAGGGAGAACATGTAGACTCCACACAGACAGGACCCAAACTGTCCCACCTGAGAATTGAACCCAGAACCATCTTTATGTGAGGTATTATAATAAAAGTAATTTTTTTTACTACACTGCTAACTCTAACTGTACAAGTGTTTTTACAAATCAGGTCTGTGTTTAGACTATGTCAATACATTTTAAAAGACCTGTCCATGACTACTTTATAGAACTCACAAGATCACTTATTACTGAAAACGGCGCCAAATTGTAACAAAGTTAAAATCGAATAGACCTTAAATGGCTTGTAAGAGCAGCTTATAAAATGTGTTGTCTGAGGTCTAGCCAGTCATGCCTGGGACTAAAGCAGAATGTAGGTCACCTCCACCCCAAAATACCCCCCTCCTCATCCCCTCCTCCAGCAAACAAGCCTTCACCCAAAGAACCCGGAGCGAACCCGCTCACCATGGTGACGGCAGGGTTAGCCAATCACGAACCAGCCCAAGCGGCAGAGGGTGGAACCGAGTATGAACCAGACAAACAGGACCATTCTGGTCAGCGTAAGGCCCTCCTACTCCCGAGCCCTTCTCCCACTCATACGCAAACCCTTTCCCTACCTCGCTTTAACGAAACTTGGGTTCTTTTTTTTTCAAATCTGTTTGCAGCCTCCATCAAAACCACGTGGATTCCTGCTGTTATGAGGGTCCATGGCTGAGCTTTTATCGAAGTCTTCAGCATGTTCCTCGATGCGATGTTGACAAAGCTGGAGTTGTATGTGCTAGACGACGTTTGGATGTCGAAGACAAAAGCTCCTTTTAAGGCCGCTGATAAAAAAAAGGCAGCACGTGTGGTCAGAAAGAAAGGGGGATAGAGACAGAATGAGTAGGAAGGCGAGGGGAGGGAGGAATGGGTGGATGTTTTCCGGTGGTCTGGCTGGAATGCTGGTGCTTGTGTTTTGGGGGCCCCATCAGCTGGTTGTGTCAGCCTGGGAATAAGACAGGCTTCTCTTTATGAGTCTGGTGGCCTGGTTTCACTCACAAACACACACGAACATAGAAACACAACACACACATCAGTATAAATACATAATTATTGGGTGACCAGCAGGTAGCACTGACTTGTGTTCATTATGATTAAAATACACATTAAAACACAAGAGTCTAATATTAAAAGAAATAGGAAATGCTAAGAAGCAGATAAGATCTTGATTATTAGACAAACATGAGGCACTGAGAAGGGAACACACTGCTTACAACTTTTGTCTATTTGGCACCTTAAACACACTATGTGCCTCCAACATCCAGAGTATGCTCCATGTGTGGGCTGGGGGATCCTGATAGGTTGTCACAGGTATCTGAAGCAATGCCAACTATAGTGCACCTCACAGCTGTTTGGAGGGTGTTTGAGTGATCCCAAAAATGACCGGTTGGGTTAAATCTGGGGAATCATGAACCCAGGGTAATATGCAGTCTTTGTAATGCTACAAATATTAGACCATTTAAATCATGCCATTGTTTCGATCAAAGATCCCATGTCAGTAGGATTAAAGGATTCATACCCAAATCAGTTGACAGCACCTTCCTCACCTCATATGTTTCACTCCAGGACATATTTTTTAAATATTTGCTCCTACAACGTCACATAGGGCAGCTACACATGCATGGAGGAGAGCTTAATGTGTCATTCTGTCTCTTGTTGGTTCCATTCTTTTACATTTACAGTCAAATATTTAGGCCCTGATAGAAGAGCCAGCGATGCACACCAATAACCTTCAGACTCATCAGAATATGGATATTAGATCAAGACTGTGTCCTTATTGTAGTAAAAGAAGAGAGAATCCATTAGCAAAATTGGGTAAAGTGCATCAGCTCTATTCATCACTGTGTTACAAAACAGCCAATAAAGCTTTTAAGTACAGTTTAACAGAAATACTCACAATCAGCTGAAATCATTTGCCATGAATCCCGATTAAAATATCTGCTAAAGGCAATCTTAGGTCATGACAATGTGTCACAAACCACAGAAACATTTCCAAAATTTTGGAAACTGGTAAGGATCCTGTGTGTAAATTGTTTCATCAGTTTCAACCTGTTTCCTAGCCAACAGGCCTGAACATCTCCAACCTCCTCAAGACATCTGAAGGAGTCCTATGGCTTACTTCTTTATGGTAAGGCAAATGGTTCACTGTGTGCCATTCAAAAGCCCAATACGTTCCACATTTTTATAGATATCAGATCAAGATGTTTGTGAAGTCAATACTTTGATTATTAAACCCATGTAGCAACTTTAAGGTAAACTGGAATGGCGACCAAGGGTGATCTAAGAACTGCCCGTGGTACTTACTACAAGATAGGAATGTGTGAAATGAGTATGTATAATACATTTTGTCGTCTTTATCACAATGTCAGTTCCACTAACACTTCCCTGGATTTCCCAGAATCCTGCTTCCATTAAGCTCCTCTCTTTACTGTCCCTTCCTGAACATTAGGTTTGTTGTCAAACAAAGATAAGAGTAGATTAAATGATTAACCATCCAGTACCAGGGGAGGGGCCCATCTGTGTGTGTTTCTGTGTGTGTCACTGGATCACTGGCAGACGTTCAGTTTCCCTGGCAGCTGGTATATATACCATCTTACCTCCATACTGGTTCTCTTTCTACATGATTCTTGCTTTGGTTCCATTGAACTCTCTCGCGCACACACACACACACACACACACACACCCACACACCCCACTTATGCTTTGCATCGTTAATGATTCACCCATACTTTCTCTGCATTTGGCAACAAGTGTAGCCATGTGTGGGGATTTTTTACACAACACCACTGTCACGTAACCAGTCCAAACAAAGAGAGTTATGAGGAAACAGTTTGAAGGTGTTGTTTGATGTGGAACACATGAAGCGAATGAAAAGAAAAAAATGAAATCGAACTGTCGCCCAGCATATCCGACTGTTTGGGCATTCATTAACAATCACTATCTGTTTACGGCATGATCTCAACAATAAAGTTGCCACCTACTGGTTTAGGTACAGGAATAGAAATCAGAATGTTGCTGATTCAATTCCACCCATATCACTACATTTCAGTCCACGGACTGCTTTATTACTTTTCATTAAAATGCATCTAGGTGTAAGTGAATTGGTACAGTGGGATTTTCCGTTACCACACCAGTGCTGAGAGTCTGATCTCCCCAGTTCAAAACTTGGCATTGCCACTACTCAGCCTCAAGTCCAGAAAAATAGGAGGGTTGTGTCAGGAAGGGTCTTGGCCCTAAAACACGATCCACTGTTGCCAAAAGTATTTACAGACAGAAAAATACTGAACCACAAAAAGAATAATAATATTAATAATTTTAACAGTAACCCGAAGCACTGTACACATTCCCCTTACAGGGACATTTCAGTTTTGGTGAGAGATGTTACATGCAAACAACTGACATTTAAAAAAGTATTTTCTTCAAGCTTCACTTGCCAAAGAGGGAAATGTAAACACAAAGTTACCAAATGCCAACTTCCTCATATTATAACACGGTGACATTTTCTGTAATGAGATTACATTTTTACAGCAAAGTGGATGCACTGAATGAACTATTTCAACAGTTATGGATGTAAAATAAACAAATATGGACCTGCAGAGTGCATGGTGGTCTGCACAAGCTCAGCAGCAGTGAGAAACTGGGCAGATATAGTCAGGAAGAACACATACCAACACTGGGGGTTAAGAGTTACATACAGGGATGGAAAGTTGCCAGTAAGTGTGCACTATGAACCAAGCAGTATGGGCATTTAAGACTATTTGATTCTGTTTGTGAAAAGTTGACATAGCATTAGTGTTCAGAAAATTCATGAGTGGCATTTTACATTCAAACTTGTGCTAGCTCGGGATGGTAAAATATGGTGAGAATCAGCTTTTCCAAGAGTTTAAATGCTTAACCTCAAAAAAAGGGAATTCAGTGGCAAAATCAAGGCATTTCAAGCAGGGGAGGTTTGGGGGAAGGCACAGCTGGCACAAAATCAGTAATGCCACTTCTCATGTGAATGTGCCCTTGGTGGATCTGACAGTAGTCCACTGGGTAGGGAGCAAAATAATATCCATGCTCATTTTATTTGGATGCATCATGAATGAAAACAAAAGTAATATAGTTCATGTCAAACGTAATATCCTAATCTACATATACTGTGCATATACATTTACTTTACTACACTGCAAAGCATAAACATCTAATTAAGTCTTCAATGCCACTAAGTACATGCTATTTAACTCCTGCATTAAAACATATTCAATATTTTTTTACTTGAGTGAAAGCACGGAAGTACAAAATCTGAATAAACAGTTCAGTGTATGCACATCTAGGAACCCTACATAATGACCCATAATGACTGATTAAAAAGAGAGATAGACAGAGAGAGTCCCTGAACCCTGAGACTGTTAACGTTCAATAAATCGTTAGGGTATGTTTAACACAAGATGATAAGATCCCTGTTTAGAAACTTTAAAAATCAATGCTCGTTTAAAATTCCTCTTTATAGACTAAGACCAGTGAGCAAGACCTTGGATGCACCAGCAGTTTAATGGGTTATTCATAAATTCAGATGGATAAAAGACAAATTTTAGACCTGGTAATCATGCTGGAGGGATCAATGAACAACTAAAAACGCAGTTGAATCCACCTGTTTCTAATCTTATCATAACTTATTATAATATGTCAGAAATCTCTCAACTGATTATAAAAAATATCAAATAAAAGCTATTAGATCCGATATTCTCTGCTCAAATAGGTTCGTTAGATTATCCTCATGACACTAAATTTGTGATATTGTTTTATGCCTACAGAACTTTGAACTACACAACTGTTTGTTGTTTCCAAATATTTCAATGAATTAACTTTAACTTGATATGAGTTATATAACCAGTATAGATTAAAAAAATGGATCAATTTAATTATTAACAGTTTATCCTGACTTTAGTCATAATGATTATATAGCGGACACTAGGGGGGTAATTATTGCCGGGTATTACACAATTGTCTGTTTACTTACCCACGCCTTCTGAAAAACCTACCCCATACCAAGGTCTTAAAAAGCGATCAGGAAGTTCTCTTTAGATTATTTTCTCTTTATATCATTTAAAACAAAAAGACATTGAATCATGAGCCATTAAGTTTAAGAAGTATGCTGTTTAAAATCTCCTTTATTAGAGATTTAGTGACCACTAGTGTGTTCCACTAATGGTACACTTAAGTAATATTTTATTTAAAAGTGATGTTTGGGTCAAAAAAATTTTTAGAAGTGTTTAGAGGTCTCTAGCATGTAAATAAAATATGTTATGGTTGGTTAATGGTATAATTAGATAATAAATATATTTGTCTATTTCATAATTAGCTTCAAAATCCAGGGCGGCACGTTGGCTTAGTGTGTAGCACTGTCGCCTCCCAGTGAGAAGGTACTGGGTTCAATCTCCGTGTGGTTTTCCTCAGGGTAATCCGGTTTCCTCCCATAGTCCATGCTACCAGGTTGATTGAATCGTCCTGTAGGTACCTGCGATGGACCGGCGCCCCATCCAGGGTGTTACCTTGTGCCCGTTGAAGAGCCGGGATAGGCTCCAGCACCCATCCCCGACCCTAATTAAGGGGTTAAAGAAAACGAACTACACTGTACTGAGCTTCAAAATCCATTCGAAGCTCTCTGTCCTGATCTTATTAAAGATTGCTTGATACGTACTTAAGTATTCAACTTTGACCCATATTTGTCTCTGGTATGTACTAGCCCGAATGATTTCGTCAACCTGAACACCTGAGAAAGAGAATGCAGGAGGAAGGAGGGGAGCGGGGAAGGGAGTAGCTGCCATGTGACAGAGAGTTCACGTGTAGCAAGAGATAATCGTGTTAGTGTAACACTGTGTCACTGAGGCTAAATTCAGTGGAATGGAGGAGGAGACTCAGAAGCAATGTACAAGGTCAGGCCGAGGAGTTTCTATCTGTTATGTGCAGAACTGGCTTGAGCTATCACATTAAATGTACCAGGAACCTGAGTGTATGAGAGTAAACCAAAAATATGAAATACTCATTTCATTTATAAGAAACTGGCTACATTAAAAGCAGCAATAAAGGGAAACAGATTATGTTTTAATGTATGGAGTTGAAATGTAGGAGATGAAACGTGAAGATACTTAAATAATGGCTTATCAACTTCAAGCCTGATTATGTGATGGAGGCTAATCTCAGATTTAAGATTAAACAAAGGGAACTTATTAAACAGACACTGTACTACTACACCACAGGACATCAGTCATGACCTCAACTCAGTCCTAAGCTCAAGCTGTAGCCAAAACACACAGCTCAGAGACAGAGCTTCCTGCTAATTCGGGAAGACACATGTCTGTGATTTCTTTTCCTATAAGGATTTGGGGGCTTTCAGGGAAGGTGAGAATGTTCTCTAACAGACTACTTGGCAACCATTTTGTATCGATCATGCATTCTGGAATAATAAAGATTGCCATTTTAGTTGTTTACCCAGTTATGGTCATTCATTCATTCATTCATTCATTATCTTTCCCTTTAACCTAATTAGGGTTGGGGAGGGGTGCTGGAGCCTATCCCAGCTCTTCATTGGGCGCAAGGCACACAAGGTAACATCCTGGACTGGGCGCCTGTCCATCACAGGTACCTACAGGACGATTCAGAGTCTTCAATCGACCTGGTAGCATGTCTTTGGACTGTTGGAGGAAGGTGAGAATGTACCCGGAGGAAACCCACACGGACATGAGGAGAGCATTAAAACTCCTCACAGAAAGGACCTAAATCGCCACACCCGGGGATCGAACCCAGGACCTTCTCGCTGTGAGGCG
The DNA here is from genome assembly GCA_034509105.1 of Microcambeva barbata. Lineage (NCBI taxonomy): Eukaryota > Metazoa > Chordata > Actinopteri > Siluriformes > Trichomycteridae > Microcambeva > Microcambeva barbata. The sequence goes on along the minus strand of JAYDZF010000021.1, from coordinate 10,538,247 downwards.
ACAGTGCTACCCACTAAGCCACCGTGCCGTTAAATCAATAGCTTTTCTCTAAATGTCCGAATTCAAAGTGGTCACATTTTATGTCGATCACGTTGACACGTTTGAATGGGACGATCGACGTATTGGGCAACTTTTAAGCCTCTGAGCAAGAACCGTTACGTCAAATACCTTTCTTACTGATCAGTTTTATAACTATTTTATGTTATTTTGTCATATGTGTCTGTGATATGTGTAAATCAGGTTTAAAGGGTTCGTTTTGCTTCCAATAAAGGTGCTTGTGAGCAAATACATGAACGAAATGTAATAATCTTGAGAGGTCACGTACTAATTAAAGAAAATTTCTGTTACGTATCAGACTCATGCTCTATCAGCTGTTCAACAGCTGGTGTTTTAAATCTACATTACAATGCTCTAGTTATGAATGGTAATTTGAAAGCTTTTGATTTTAAAATCATCATTTCTATAGTTATCAGTAAGTGTTTCTCTAACAGCTATTTTGAGAGCCTGGATTTTTATAGGCACTTCCGTTTGATCCTGTTCTTCTGTACCTGCCGGGTGCATCTAAAGGCAAACAGATGCTACAGGTGTGAGCCAAGTGTCAAACTCGAGAAAGGCGTTCTGTTAAAAATTGAAATTGTTAAGAATGGAGGTAGCTGTTGTTAGCATGGGTAGAGACAGAAATAAGGACGGCATTGTTCTGGAAGAATAATGACCTGGATAGAAGAGGAAGGTATGTTGATCCAGAAAGAGAAGTAGATTCAGGGAGATAAACTAAAAGAGGTCACCACGTGAAGGCAGATTGTGTGTTTTCCTGGGGCCATGTGCTGCCACCAAACGTGTGACAACGTAGCCGTTAGCATCGGCGTGTGAGTCACATTAAAGCTGAATCTCTGTTTATATACCGACAGAGATGCATACAGTACAAACAGTAAATGATGTTAACACATTAAACTGATAAATATTGAGGTCTCTGTTCAGTAATTAAGAACATACACTTGTTCATGTAAACATCACAAACTCTCTGATGTCTGGCATGCTTGGACGTGTGCTTACAATGTGTAGCTTACTGTGCTGTGAATATACTGCATGACCACATGTGAGTATTATCAGTTCAGTTCATTTTCTTTAACTGCTTGTCCTAATTAGGGTCGGGGAGGGGTGTCGAGCCTATCCCAGCTCCTCGAGGGGCACAAGGCACATAATAAAAAACCCTGGATGGGGCGCCAGTCCATCACAGGTTCCTACAGGACGATTTAGTGTCTCCAATCAACCTGGTAACATGTCTTTGGAATGTGGGAGGAACCCGGAGTACCCGGAGGAAACCCATGCAGACATGGGGAGAACATGCTCCACACAAGAAGAACCTTGGTCGGCCCACCTGGGGATCGAACCCCTTGTCCTGTGAGACAACCGTGCTACCCACTAAGCCACCGTGTCGCTCTGTGAGTATTTCTATTATTACTATTATTAATAATAATAATAATATTAGTAGTAGTATTACTAGTAGCGTTATCAGTTTAAGGATAAGGTCAGTCATGGACAATTTTGTATCTCCGGCTTCGCTCACTCGCACATCTTAGGATTGAATGAGAAAACCAGAGCACCCGGAGGAAACCCACACAGTGAGCTTGGAATCCAAAACTCAACTGAAGTCATGTAGTGTCTAGTACCAGAAAATCCCCAGCAGGTGGATAGTCATGTGGATGTCCATCAAATTTCACAAAAAAACCCATATATTTAAATAGTATTTGCACACAGGATGATGAGAACAATGTAATAGAAATGATATTCTCAAACATTCCATACTCGGAGTATGATCGTATTACTTCATGTGTAAGCAGGCATGTGTGAAATACTTTCAGTCATCAGTGTTGGGCAAAAGGTTTGAGAAATGCAGTTCTTGTTGTACAACACTGCCGGCATTGTCTTTAATATGTTTGGTAACATGTTGCAATACTGTACACGAAGAGAAACTTTCCGAACGCACAATGCAATTCAAAAGAAAACCCTAAGTCTCACTACTGTCTAATTAATTGTAGGGTGGATTTCTATGTATTCATGAAGGTTGCCAATACTAAGCTGTGAATAAGCATTGCTTAGCAGTAGACCCATGAACAGCCCCATTAAGCAGATCTCCACCATGACATATAACAGGGCCGCTTCTAATGTTGAGCCAGTTATTGCAATCACTAGATTCTAATTGCAGACAGGCCTAGGAGGATGAGTACAAATGATAGAATGACCACTCTGGTAGAATGAACTGCTTAGCAAAAGCCTTTAGAAGCATTTCTGTGATGTGTGCGACCAGGTCTGATGTTGAAAGTCATTCAGAAGAAAGATGATGGAGTGAGGTAGGTCTTTTGTTTTGTTATTATGATGGATATGATAAGGAGATGTTCTGAACATCTGGTAACTCTGGGTCAGTCACAGTAGGAAAACTTAAAGTGTAGGAAAGAGTACAGCAAGCTGAAAGAAAAAAATCCTTAATAAAAATTTTTCTATAAGAGCTATAAGAGCGAGCTTTTCCTAATGCAGCAATTTGAGAACTAGTATGGATTTATAAATGTGTTGATTCAGCCCCGGTCATTTACCACTTCGAGTTTGGTTAAGAATTTCTGCTGCTGAGGTTCAATGCTTACACTCAAAGGTCAGTCAGTCATTATCTTTCCCTTTATCCTAATTAGGGTCGGGGAGGGATGCTGGAGCCTATCCCAGCTCTTCATT
>JAYDZF010000021.1:10096188-10111204 GCA_034509105.1 Microcambeva barbata | reverse complement strand
AGCTCGGCTCAGTTAGACAGCTGATCATGTGACCTCTTGGGTTGGTTGGAACAAAGACCAGCAGCCACACGGCCCTTCATGGATCCAGTTTGACACCCCTGAACTACAGCTTATACGATTTGCTGTGTATTTGCTATTCTTGATTCAGACTTTGGAAGGCAGATAATCCACTGGTGCGATTTGGAGTCATGCCACCTTTCTTCTCCCCATTAACGGACGTATAATGCAATGCAAGTTATGTAATTTCCGCCCTTGGCAAAAACAGCCACTCCACACCTCCTACAACCACTGAAGTGTGCTATCGCACAAATTAGTACTGACAACCGCGAATCCTTTTAAAGACGTTGGATATTCTCAGCAATATTCTTACAGTTAAGCGGTGGATGTAATTTCATGCTTAAATCTTGTGTATTGTAATAATTTTGTGTTCACACTTTTACTAGCATTCAGTACATACAGTATATTGTGGACTGTTCCAAAGGGTTGTTTATAATGCACAGGTCATATCTGTCCACACCTTTGGTAACGAAATGTCACGTTATCACATTAGAATTAAACCTTGAATCCAAGTACATTTACCCAAAGAAATAGAAAATAATTAAACAAATCATTTAATACATTAAGCAAAGCCATGACATTATTATAACTACTATATTTTTAAACAATTCGTTGGAATTTAAAGAGTTTTCTTCAGTCTACAACATGTTAAAAGATTCTGAGGTACAACTGAAACTTTATACATTGAGAGTAAGGCTGAAAATAAATATTTTCTCTGTATGACCTTCTACCTCTCCGACTGCACTGCATTAAGAAACTGATATAGTTATGTAATAAATATAATCATATAGGATCTGAAATGTAATGAACACAGTATAAGAGGCATGAGGTATCAGAAATGCCACTGACTACTCGGAGATGAAAACGTGTGCATAGGCCGATAGCTCGATGGTCGTGTTCACTGTTTGGATTCTCTTCCACGTCCCCTTTAGTAGCTGTGGAAAAAATAGAAGACTTACAATAAAAACACTGTTTATGTGTTTGACCAAAATGACTAGTATTGTTCAATTCTATTAGAATTCTTATTCTAGTTTATAGGGAAAAAACAAACACTGCTCATTTTGGTCAAACACACACACACAGAAATTGCAAAAACAAAAAAACTAAACATTTGAAGTGGTCTCTTTTTCCATGAGTGTATATGATATACATATTTATCATACCAAGCAATTCCTTTGGTGGTTGGAAAAGCGGTTTCCCAAAATATATACCCATAGACCTGCCATGGGTTCACAGATAAACTTCAAATTCTGCAGTCGTGTGTGTGGGGATGGGCAGTTAACTGGTCAAACTGAGGTCAAAGCAAAAAACATTTTCAACACACCCAATAATGTGAACTAGACTTCAAAATGACTACTGTAGCACAGGCCAGATGATATTTTGGTTACTTATTTTTGTAAAACAAAGTAAACAGCAACAGTAATTCGAAACCTGCAATCAATTCGAATTGATATAAATAAGTCTGATTGACATAAAATAGTAAAATACAATACAATCATTTGTGTAGCCATGAAGAAACCTTTCAAGAAGACGTTTCTTCCACTGTTCTCTGCAATCACACCTTTGAATTATTGATGGGTTGTTCTTTACACCCAACATGTTTAAGATCTACCCAAAGAGGAAGTTGAAGTCAGAGAACTGAGTGACATTCCAAAAGCTTTTATTTATTTCAGAGTAATTTAATGTTTTTTCTTTTGATGATTCTGTTGTTAAAGCAGTCTCCTAGTCACCCTGGTTTGCTCACTGTTCCCTTAAACACAATGCAAGCAATGACACCAATCTGTAACGCTGGCTGTGGGTATGCAGCAAATCAGTTCTATTAACACTCCTGTGCATTGCTTTGGTGCCTTGATTTATGTCTATGGAAAATGCCAGTTGGTTTTCCTGTTGTCAGATTTTACTGGATGATAACAAAAAAAACATGGTAGATCCTGGAAAAGAAAAGCCCCCCAACCAAAGTGATCTGGAACCCGGAGCTGCTCCTGTTAGTGTTACTTTCTTGACCGACTCGATATATTCTTTTATCCACCTATGAAATTATTCCAGTCATGCAATATGCCATAAAACCACCTCATGGAGCAGTTGGCAAGGTGTTTTTTTCTGTTGAATGCTGCTCTGGGTTCGATTCTGAAGACTCTTTAGTGCAGATCACTTCTTAATACAAGGCTGATCAGTAGAACAATGCACAAAAATTTTTCCTGTCAGTTAAATCTAATTATGGTGTCTTAGTTGTCATGCTGACTTCTTTCTTTGGCCTTCTTTCTTTCGCCTTGCTTGTACCATGGCTATTAACTGTTTAGTTCATTAACTGTGCACCAAAATTGTCAACTGCTAACAATCCCCAGTGGCAGCTGTTGAAGAGCACAAGACAGAAAACAACTCGAACGTTTTTTACTCACGATTTTTTGTACCACGAGTACACAGTTTTCAACACACACTCACCACGTGTGAACAACGAATTGAGCTCAATTACCTAGCAATTCACATTGACTTAATAATTGGTTTCAATTAGACCAGACTTAATTGATAATTGGGTTTAATTAGGCTCGACATGGCTGGGCTTGATTACTGCACACTTTCAGTTTTTGGCTTTCATCTTGTGTAAAATCAACGGACATCATGCTAGCTTTCTGAAGCAGTAGGAACCTCTCAAACTTGATTAGAACACCCTTGTAGAACTGTCAAATCAGGCTATCGGGCAGTCGGGCACAATTGTTTGACTTTGTGTCTGTTTTAATGTATTTCATATTATACATTTATTGCTTCATTATGACCCCTGTCCTAATAGTGTTGATCCCCCATTACTGCCAAAGCAACCCTCTAACTGTGCCGCATTGTGTATTCTGAAGCCTTTCTATCAGAACCAGCATTAACTTCTTCAGTAATTTGAGCTACTGTAGGTCATCTGTTGGATCAGACCACACCATCCAGCCTTCGCTCCCCATATCCATCAATGAGCCTGTCACCGATTCACCACTGTTTCTTCCTTTGACCATTGCAAACCGAGAACACCCCACAAGAGCTGCAGTTTGCAGGGATGCAGATGCTCTGACCCAAACGTCTAGCCATTAAAATTTAGCTTTCACCAAACTTTGTAATATATTACTAAATATAAATATATTCTTCAGGCTTCTAGGTGTGTGTAGTGGATATTGAATCCCACATGCACTGCCTGCTATTCATCACACCACACAGGCCAGTTTAATTTTATCATTTTTATACTTTTTATTGCACAATACCTGAGGAGAGGAAATATTTCTCTTTATTGTCTCCATGGCTGAATTATTAAGATGCCTGTTTCTTATGGGTTTCCAGTTATCATTTTTCTGCTTACTACAGCTCTTTGCAGTAATATCCTTACTGCCTCACGGTGAAATATTCTTACCTCTCTTTCCCATAGGAATAGGGTAAAGATGATAAAGAACCATCTATAGGTCAGTGTCAAGTTTCATCTGCTTAATTAACTCTGAAAGTATTGTCCTCAACTGAAAGAAAAAATGCAGATGGCATCTTCTCTCTCAACATAACACTACAGCATGTGTGCCTTCTGAGCTCATCTTTTACTCCTGGCTAACACAGCCGAAGTGACTTACCCATAAAGCTGGTGTACCAAGTGGGGCAGAGAGATTTTCTCTACCCACGACTTCCCATATCTGGGAACAGCAAGACAGGGGAGTGGTGTGTTCTCATGCACTAGGGTGATATGACACATTGGAACCGGAGCCCAGAGCCTCCAGACACCAGATAAGTAAAAATGGGTGCATACGTAAGGGACAAGAAGAACATACCCAAAGGGTGTGTCAGGATAAGTGATAAGGACAAAAATATTTACAAATGAGGTCAAAAACATGTAATGGAATACAGTAAATATACCACTCAGGTCATCTGTCTATATATCAAGATGTATGGGGCCTCCAATGTTCAATTTGTGACATGTTTAATCCACTTACAAACTTAAATGGGTAAATGGTGTATATCAACAACAGAATAAATAAATGACTTTTCTGATATTGGCAGTCTGGTGAAAGCATTTCCCTATCAAGTATGAGAGTGCTCCCATGCACAAAATGAGCTTTACAAAGACTAAAAAGAATAATCAGATCAACTCCTGATATTTGAAAGCCTGATGGCAAACAAGGCCAGTAACAGTAGTACCAAACACCCAACAGCAGTTATAGGATTAAAAGTGGTATAAAAAAAGCATCAAGCATTCCTGGTTTTCAATATTTATATAAAGTTATTCTGGACAGCTGATCATAATAAAAAGAAGCCCAACTTAACCAAATCTATATACTACATGGGTCAGTATGTATAGTCTATACAATGACTATTTTACTGATATAAAGTGTAATCCAAAAAACCTAGAAGCAGATTACATTTAAAAGTGAAAAGTTAAATATTTTACTATAGGACAACTAAATAAAAACGTGTACCCTCTAACGACACATTTATTTTAATATCTACCTTAATCTTACGTTTTAACTTGTATTTTGAGCGAACATTTTAAACACGATGACTTAAAATGCATAAAGACTACACTGGCTTTATATATGTTAGAACATACAGTACATGTTCTAATGTACAGGGGCCTGTTGTTCACTATATCTAATTTCAGATTTGGAAACTAAAATAACTAAAGCAATTACATTTTTGAAATTAGCACATCGTCTTTAAGAACGTTTTTAAGAACCACGTCAGGAAATGAAACTAACAAACTGTAGCATAAACCGTGACACTTTTAACCAATGCATCGAACAGTAAAGTTAGAAAGCTAAAGGCCTTGGTCAAGGGCCCAAACAGTGGCAACCTGTAAGTGATGGGGCTTTAAAAAGTGACCCCTCGATTACCATCCAGTACCTCAACTACTAGGCTACAACTGGTGTTTATTTATGAATTTCTAAGAGTCGCTTGTATTCTTACCGAGGTCAAAATCCTGAAATGTTAATGGGACGATGCTAAAAACAAATTAAGAGAAAAGGTACGAGTGATAATCTTTCTACTTTGAACAACATTTTAAGCAACGTGCTGCGTTATGCATTCGTACCCGTTCTAATTTACATTCTAATTTTAATTTAGATTTCTTTTAATCAAAGTAACTTGAGCAGTTGAGGGATGGAGGCTTTGCTTTAGGGCCGAACTGTCAAAACTTTAGCTTCTAGTCAGAAGCCTGAGGTCTCAACTGCCAAGCTATAGCCAAAATAAAAGAAATTTATAGAAAATTTAGCAAGTTTAACAAGCTACTAAATTTAGCTTTCAAAGATAAAGCTTCAGATAGAAGGCCTTTCTACTTTCACGATGCCTTATTCATTTTTGTCACAATTTAAAATGCAAAAAGAAAAATCTTTAGACAAAAGAATCTTTTCAAGCTTTTAATACAAACTTAATAAACTAATAATCAGTCCCTCTTGACATGTAAGACACTGACTCAATACTTGTTATACCGTGTGTTTATCAAGTATTGCACTATGTAGGTACAAAATTAATATACGATTACATTTTGTCCATAATATAGCAAAAAAGTTAACCCTCAACAGAAAATACAACTCTTATGTTTTATTTTTTTCAAAAAGCAAATATTCTTAAATCCCACCACTACGGAATATTCTGTACACAATCTTCAGAATAGTCGATATTTTTTTAAAGATGAATTCAGTTTACAATTTCAATAAAAAAGGAAATAACACAAAAGCTGCTTCAGCCATCACAGATCACTGGAGTAGTAAAAAGATATAAATGCAATACCATGTTGTAGAAACAATATATACTCTGATATTTTACAAACTCTGTACTAAATTAAATTATACAATTAGAAAAAATTCCACTTAGTATTTAAGCCAATTCGTTACAAATTGGCTGTCCAGCTATATCTTAAATACTGTAAGAGGCCATAACTTGTGTTTCACTTCCTCATAGAGATATCTTAAAACAGTCAATAAAAAATAATTTTGTGCTTGGTTGGCAAATGAAAAACAATGCTGAGTTTAGGTAACCAAGCTTGGACATATAGTACTACAAGCTTTATTATAAAAAAGAAAGAAAATAAAGAAATAACGAAAAACTCAAGGGGGCAAAGTGTTCACCCTCGGGCTCATGCTCCTTAGCTTGTACACTATGACTGTACAGTTATTATGTAACCTTTTCCTTTACTCTCTTTTCTATTTTTTTCTCTTTTTGTAGAATTTTAGAAACTAACCTCCCGACCCCATGTCACATATCTCTGGTCATTTTAGTAGCATATTTGTTTCCTAATTGGCCATCACTGGCTGGAATTGCTGGTTAGAATACTGCATGTTGCTTAGACTGAAGTTCAGGCTGTCCATCAGGGACTTTTCATTCAGGCCGCCGTAGGTGGCGAACACATCAAAGGCATTATTGTACTGAAGAGGATTGAGGCTCAGGTTGAGTGAGCTCTCTCCAGGAAACATTGCACTTGGGCTTCCCTGGCTCTGGAAGCTGGGGAACACAAACTCCTTGGCGTTGGGAGACAGAGCCGAGGACTTCTGCTGCTGTCCACCCAGGCCGAGACCGTAGAGCGAATGCATCGAGGTGGAGATGGCTTTCTGTTTCAGGAGGTTATTCACGTTCAACCCCAGGTTGGTGGGCGAGCTGCGTGCCACCTTGTTGTTGTTGTTGCGCCCACTGCTCTTCATTTTGGTGGAGCCGAACTTAGTGGCGGCAAACGTGGCAGTGGTGAAGGTTAACGGCTGGGTGGAGCGTGGCATGAAAGTAGGGCTGACGGAGGCCGACTGGCCGAAGGGAGGGGAAGGCGAGCTGGATGTGGGCGAGGGTCCCAAAGGCTCTGTGATTGGCATGAAAACCTGGGCCTCGGGGTTAAAGCTGTTCTTGATCTCTTTGTCCAACTCCAGGCCATTCTCGTTGCTATCGTCCACGTACAGCACCTTGACTGGTCCCTTTTCCCCGATCTGATAAGACACTTCGAAAGGATCGATCCAGACACTGAGATCCTGAGGAAGGTTGTTACGAACATCTTCGATATCCAACCCGCTTTCTTTGGCTGCTTGCTCGACAACAGGGTCTACTTTCTCCCCTACATGGATGCAGCGGAAGCCGGACCCTTTGTATGGCTTGTCTGGATACCAGTGTCCCTCGTATTTCTGCTTCAGCTGCCGCTCCAGCTCCTCGCCGAAAATGTTGACGCGGCGCCGCGGCAGCTTATTGTACAGGTAAGAAATTATAAAGTTGAGTGCTACTTGGATTTCAAGCTGCATAGCTGCTGAACTGATCAGGTGCAAAAACGTTATTTCCAGAGGTTGCTCAAAAACTCGTGTGATATCAAGCCTTGCAAAATTCAAGGTCAAGCTTGAGCCAAGCTAAGAAATAAAAACAAAGTGCTGGTTGCTGAGGAAATGTCTTCTTTCACAGATGAGATCCAGTTCCTTTAAAACATACAGAGAGCCGGGTTAAAATTTTATCTCAAAATTATTACTGAAGGTAATCTGGTTTTTAAACAAATGTGTGCTGCTTCATAATAAATGATTCAGCACACACAAAATAAAAAGATTTCTCGACTATTCTTGCATGCACGTGACTCTGTAGCACAAGATGTACATGCTAAACTAATTTAGCTTGTGAGCTAATAATCAGGCCAGGTAAAGATGTGTTTAGAGCTTGGAAAGCTTAAAACATGTTAGGCAGTAAGCCTCTTTTGGCTGTTCAGATACCCCAACTGTTTGGCAGATTTTTGACAGCACCAGTGTTAATCTAAACCAAGTGGCAAACGCAGCAAAGATGCAAGCTACCTATTTGTATGATTAGATCTTCCTACAAACAATAATCTGATCCAAAACTTAATGGACATAGCCATGAGAACCAAAGAATCTTGTTGCAGAGTCAGAGCAGCTCTGTCTTTTAAAAGGTCATTGGTAAAATTTAGCAGTCACACATTAAGTAGAGAAACATCTGAGCGATATATTGACGCCACAGCACAGAATTTCCCCATGTTTGCATGGGGGTTGGTTCTTCACATCTCAGCTGTCAGTAAAACTGTAAACAGTTCATACTAGCTAGAGTATTTTAAAAAGTGCCGGTTCTGGGGCTTTACATGTTTAGAGCATTAATTAATAATACACACAATGGTTCTTTATTTATATCTAGTATCTTTATTATAATGTATGATAGGCCTACTATACAGATGAACTGTGCGTGTACAATTGCAGTTGCTGTGTACGCTGGGACCCACTAGTAGATTGATAAATCGTAAGATTTAGGACTACGATGCGTGAACCTTTCTCAGCACTAAAATGACACTACGTTGTACTGTGTATGTAGATTCCAACTGGATACCTACGATCGGTGCCAACCGAATGCATGTTTATTTTGAGGCTGGTACGGTCAAAAGAAAAAAATCCCAACACTGCTGCACCTACATATGGTGTAAGTGGAACAGTGAGAATCTGCCTTCCAATAAGATCACTGGTTCAAGTCACTGTTAGGCCCTTAACCCTCAATTGCTCAGACTGTGTATTGTAAAGCCACTTTGGATAAAGGAGTCTGCTAAATGCTGAAAATGTAAATGTAATCTGCAAACTATTGTGTAAACTCTATCCATCTGCATGTGAATAGAATAGATTGTGAATGGGTTAAAGTACATGATCACCAAATGGGGATTATGGTGGTTAGTGGGTTCAGGCTTGATGTGCAATAAAACATCAGCATGTCCCAACAAGCATGGTTGTGTTATTGAGGTAAGAATATTTAGCTTTTACTGTTAAACCTTCCAATGGCTTTACACATTAATGATTCAAAGGGGCAATTACTGAGTGGTTAAGGTACTGGACTAATCAAGATATTGCTCAAGATCGTTCAAGCCCCAACCATTACCGGTTTGCTGTTGGGCCCTTGAGCGAGGCGCTTAACCATGAATCACTCAGACTGAATATTGTACCTGTAAGGCAAGTCATTTTAGTTAAAGGCAGTCTGCTAAAAATGAAAATGTTGGTCAGGCAGTTGCAATGGACCAACCAACCCCCACCGCTCAAAAAACCTCCCTCAAGGGCTAGCATGGTTGATAATTGATCTTATGTTTATGCACGTATTGCGGAAAGTCTGAGCCAAATGAGCAAAACCTAATGATCTAAAACATCAGAGCCTGGTCGCAGCTTTTCCCCTGGTGAATATTCATCATACTCCGTGTACTAAATTTAGAGCAGAACCGGCTTATAATGGATGGTAACAGTTTGCGCTGGAGGCTGGAAAACAGAGACAGCCCTGCCGACGTCAGTCCGCGTGCTATAAGCGCTCTGGCGTCAGAGACACACGGATCGCGCTGGGCTGATCGCGTTACATAATAACCAGTTTGCAATATATACAGCCCGTCGTTCTGACACCATATAACACAATTCCAACCAACACAGTGCACTGTTTGATCAACCGTACAGGTTCACTGCACTGTATATATACAGAACTGTGAACTGATGTATTGATATATACTGTACGTCTTTGGCTGCGTGGTGCGGCTGCAGGCGGACTGATACGAGAATAAAGACAGACCTACTTGCATCAACCGTAGACTAAATGGTTAATTATTTTGTATATGCATACTTTGAATTTTCACAACGTGTGAACAGTTTAATACCTATATTTATAAAACCACCTGAACGTTTGTTTATTTTTGTTTTCCACTAAAATGAGAATCAATACTTGTTCTATAGCGCAATGTAAATACAGAGCGACTGAAAACAGCTAAAGAAAATAATTACGGTAATGGCCACATTCACAGATGCAACCGTCAATCTTAGCAGTGTTTTTATTTTTTATTATTATGATTATTATTATACATCGGGCAGCGATTGCTTGACTTTTCAGTTGAAAGGGGCACAAATTAAATGCTTCGAGCGTAAATAATTGAATATCGTTGTTAAATATCACAACACAGTAGTTTAAAAGATAAGCCGTTTAGCTAAGGGAATCAATACATCCGTTATACTGTAATCTTTAAACATATGGTTGAACTGGGTGCGAATGCAACCCTTCTTTCTAAAAGAAATACGTTAATTCTAATGCAAACATGAAGGACAAGCAGGATACTAATACATTACGATATAAATCGTTATTTATGGGAAAAGTATTCGCAGTGAGGAATTCAAGCATTATAAATACGCAATGGAGTTTTACTATACTTAGCAACCCCTCCCCGAGACCGAACCCTGTGCCTACTGACGCAGTAACTTGGCTGAAAAGTGGAAGTTTTTTCACTAAGCACTAAGTTAACACCACAACTGAGCAGCCTCAACGACGTTAAGGTTAAAACAGAAGACGTTCAACAAGACAGCTTAACGAGTAACGCACAAAACAGCAAACATACTTACTTTCGTAAAAAAGCAGTAGTCGAAGTACCGTTAACTAGTGCAAATAGAAAACTGTAAATATAAATATTCTCTTCACAGTAAGCAAATTAACGTAAAAAATAATGTATTCCAGTTTTTGTAGACGTGAAAATTTGCGTCCGTTTAACCTTCTTAAAAGCGCCTATCCACCCCCATCACCCTGGGTGTTTTCACAACTTCGTCTCCGACTGCTGTCAACCCGCCTGTATTTATAGTTTACCTCCGCCATGGACACGAGGTAGGCTGTGATGCGGTTTCAAAGGTCAAAACAATACGAACGTCCTATTCTATCATCTGATTGGTCAAGCGCAGACAACTATATCCGCCCAGTGGGATAGATCGTTATTCCTATTGGTGGATTTGCTGACAATCAACATGAAACCGATTTCATGACAACTAGATTCGCTGGTTAAAGGGACCTGACGTCACACGTTACCTAGATCCATTCTACAGAGTCCCAGCACAAGTTGTCGAGTTTCTCAAAAATAGCCAGCAATTACCCCCAACTATTTAACCACACATGGTGTTTAGAAAATACCCTTAATCGAGGTTAATGTTTATCAATTTACATGGACGTACAATACATACCGCGTAACATTACCAATTTCTATTACATTTATCTGACGTTATACCGGTAGAATTGACGCGGACAGTATGTTTGCAGTCTGCCTGCATTTTATCTAATATATCTATACATAGCTTGAAAAATATTTAGATGAAATAAATTTACTTTAGTCGGATTAATCTAGGACCTAGAAAAATGTGGCAAATGTACACAGCGCTCTCAAATGAACTGGTCATGACAACTGGATGCTTATTACTATTCTTGTTTATTCGATTTTCATTCTCTTGTAACCTTTAACACAGCTCCCAACAGTCTGTGTGAAGTCCGGAACTGTGTCTCAAACAGCACACTATATACTAAATATTGTCACAATAGCCCTACTAAGGTAATTTATTCTGTACTGTTTAATCTCCTGTGTAGTGAAGGTGTGAGTGGTTTGAAACACGAACACAGCTGTTTCATGGACGCAGTCAGAGGGCGGGCTTAGTGACCTCCCCTAAAAGAACAATCTAAACGCTGATTGGTTTAGAATCATGGCCGAAGCGAATCCTAATGTGGCTGTGTCTCAAATCCAATAATATCCACTATAACACTTTCCATTTACAAAATGTTTTAAATTGGGTTATAAATGGAGTTATAATACAGATATATACAGGTCTCAACCAATTGGTAATAAGAATAACCCTATTTTTGCGGTCATGTGATATCACAGATATTTTTAAAGGTCTTGATACATAACAGATAAATGGGGTTATAATACAGCTATATACATGTGTATAAAATGCAAAAACAATCAAACCAATTGGAAATAAGAAAAACGCTCATTTTGATGTCATGTGATATCACATATCTCAGTATTGGTTCCATGCAAGAGATCAGCATGTCAAATTAGGACTGGTGTTACTGGTATATTTATTAAAAATCATAGTGCATGATGAGGGAATGTTTACATTTTCAGCACGAAGCAGAAGCATTTATCCCAATTATGATCTAATAAAATTTGAGCCGTATTTATGGTGTAGTGTTAATTTTGGTTTAACAAGACTTAGGCCTGACTCAGCTACTGAGCTACAACTGACCTGTTTGTTACATGTTAACTTATAAACCAGGAACCTTATAGTTCATGCTGGCACATTGATTATTTTAAATTAAATTTCTCCTGGCATGATACAACTGATAATTATAAAATTGTGAAGAAGAAAACGAAATAGTAAAAAAAGAACTGACAGAGTACCTACATATTTGGACGCTTACTGGTTGTTATTTATACTGCAAACAGCCCACACAAATCTGTACATGTTTCCACTTAGTCAAAGGCTATCATTGCTCTTGGCACTTTTTCATTTCCATACTCTGTCTCTCAAATGCAGAGTGAAATGGATTTACCCTTTTCATAGTGATCAAAGGTTTGGCATAAATATGTTTCATTTTCAGTAATTGGTCCTTTTTATTCGCTAAATTACTATTTATTTTAGTAAGAAAAAGGTTTGAAAGTGTTTATTTTATTCTCAGTCTGTGGATATTATTTTGCTAATTTATAAAAGCTAAAACTTAAATGTGTTTTTATAATCAGGCAGGACAACACGAAGCCACAAAATCATGTTCTGTAATGTAACCCCTATTTAAAAAAATTATTATGTGAAAAAATAAATTTGGCATTGGTAGTGATGAAAGTCTTGTTGTATAAAACATTATGGGGGAATCGTCAGTTTTGTTATGTTACCAAATGGAAGTTCGTATTTGCAGTAGCCTTAAAAATACTTTTACTTAAACTGTATTCAATTTTACCTACAAATGTCAATAAATCTGTATGAATGTAAAACACTCACCTAAAAAGATCAGCAGCACTGTAGGGCTGCACATTATGGGATAGTTTTACAGCTAATTCAATAAGAGACATTCCATTTTCTGCTATGACTTCTTTTTGTCGAGATGTAAAGATCTACAATTTATTAATTCTCAGAGAAAAGATGCAGGCAGGCTAGATAGGAAATGCAAAGTAATAAACATTCATGACATAAACAGTCCTCACTAGCCTGGCTTTCATCAGTATAATGAAGGGGCATCCATGCAGCACTGCATAATGTGGTGCTGGGGGAATCGGTTCTGGTGTATAGCCATGTCTAATGGCTGTTTTATTTCTTCCTCACAGCCAGCAGAAGTCAAGCTAATTTCTTAGAAAAAATCAGGACAGAGCGCTTTCCCTGATTGGGCTGGCTACGAACAGAGTTGAACGTGAGAGTCCCACATACAGAAGAAACCTTGTCGTGTTTTCCATCCCTCTTTATTTCTTTCCTCTCTGAATACATCTAAAACCATCAGGCTCAGACCAAGAGCTTGTGACATCAGCCTTTGTTATTTCTTTATGTGGCCCTCTAAAGCTAGTTTACACAATGGACAAATGCTCTCCCCCCTCTTTTGATGTACAGTACTGTGGAAGAGGATGTGTGAAAAAAAGGGGGCGAGGGAGAGAAAACAGAAGGTCAGTAGACGTGGGTGTAAATGTCACAGTACAGTCCTTGGAGAGTAATAAAAGACTTCAAAAACATCATTTAAATTAGTAGCACTGGGATAAGACTGGGTAACACTGTTGGCAAACCAGGTACCCGAGAAACTTTCATTTGTTTACACTACTGGTACGCTGACCTAAGCTAGTCTTTAAATAGGCTTTAGGTACTCCTCAAGAGCTAGCTCACTGATTCCAGCCAAGCCAAACAGCTTATGTAAAACTTATTTCAGATAAATAGCAGCTTGTTGTATATCTTTTTCAGTATTTGTGTATTACCCGTGTTAATAATATCTTATTGATTCTATCATGGGTCACTACAGTGGTTCATGATTCACATTATTGATTCGTCATTGTTTTTATGCCGGACGCCCTTTCTGCCCCCCCCAATATTTATCCAGACTTGGGACTGACCTTACAATGCCACTGTTTGGACAATACAGTAGAAATGCTGGGTGTGACAATATGACAATAAAAATGTCTATAATAGCCAACAGTTACAGCAAGTATTAGGAGAATAATGGTATTAAAATGAAATACATTCAAAACATTCCCAAATGCTGGTAAAGGGGCCTGCATGGTCTAACTAAATCAAATGGAAAACATGTAGATCATTTAAAAAAAAAAGAGATTTCCTTAGGGAATTGTCCATCTGCCAAAAAATTAAGCCCAATGCTAAACAAAATTGTTAACCTGGATATCCTAAAGCTTACTAGTGTATCTGATTAAATACTTTTAAATTCATGTGCATTTATCAGTTTAAGTCAGTAGTGCAAATACAAAAAAAAATTGTCATTGATTTTTACACAGTATAAGATCTGATAAAACTGTTTATCCCCCACCATCAGATGTAAACACTGTAGTTGTCCCATCTTCCACGCCATTAGAGTGCACGCATTCTAAACTGCATCTTACATAATTCAGAAACAGTGCATTCAGCCCAATAGTCTGCTGCTGCAAAAAGTGCCTGGGCTTGCTGAAAAGCCCTGATGGTGCATGACCTGGTTTATGTCAACAACAATGAAAAATACCTTTTTATTGATTACCAACTCTCACTGGGGAGAAAGAGTGCTGGCCATGAAACATTCTCAGCCTCGTAATGAGGTTAGAGTGTTTTCTTGTGTTTGATTGAATGTCCTGTATTTAGAGGGCATTTGAAAATAACAGTGGGAACACACGTTTTTTTTAAGATTAGAAGTGAATGTTGCAGAATGTGTTGATTGTGGAACAGGTAACAGTATTTGCTTGTTGATATTTTAACTTTGTCATCATTCTGGGAATTCCCTAGTGCAACTCACACTGAATACATTGAATAATACAAAATTATTAAATTACTGCAAATAATAGCCATTTAGATGCAATTAGATCATCTAAAAAGAAGCCTCTGAAATTAATATAGACATCTCAGTTTCATTACAGGGATTACACAAACCAGTGCACTGTGGAGCCGCTCCCAAGCCTGGAGAAATAGATAGATAGATAGATACTTTTTTCATCACTTTTCAGTGAAATTTGTTCTCCGCATTTTAACCCAATCCGTGC
>JAYDZF010000021.1:10072776-10084340 GCA_034509105.1 Microcambeva barbata | reverse complement strand
CTGAAATAAACACTAACCTTATAATATTTTCACCAACAAGTCAATCAAAATTAGGTGCTAACTGCTTTCACCTAATAAGTACTACTATTGAGATTTAATGTTGTACACAGAAGGAAATCGAACCACGTGTTCAGGTACGTTCTCAAAATCAAACGTGGAAATTGCTGGCACCAGGGTCAAAACAAAAAAAAATCAACAGCTGGTCTTCAGCTCAGATCGAAATAATGAGCATTTGCAAAGCTTTAAGTTATGTTTATTCGTTTACTTTCTCTCAATAGATTATTATAAGTGCCTTTACCTCGAGGCTTCACTGTAGCTAAGAAAACTCACTGTCACAACAACTCTGAGGTGAAATGATCATTTTTACCCAGATTCATGAGGTGTCATATTCAAATCGTTGAAAAGGATGACCCTGTTGATGTCTGAGCTTGGAGAAGAATTCAAATGAGCTTCTCATTTGAATAAGAAGCAAGGTGGTTCTGAAAAGCATTCTGCTATATGCTCCAACATACAATAGTCTAGTTTTCTAGCAGCATTCTGTTATTTCAGCAGTGTTTTTATAATAAAGGTTTTATTCTGGGTTGCATGGTATTATTATTTAATTTCTTTACTTGGAAACCCATTCTGTCTATGTTTATTCAGCCCATGGAGGATGATCATTATCGCCCATGTATAAAACACTTTTTTAAGGAATGTCATTTAAAACACCTGAATGGATAGTCATTAGACATCCATTAGACAACCATGTTAATCAAACTTCCAAAAGCATCATGATTTATGTGGAAGTGTATTTTGTGAATTTGGCTCTGGATCTAACAGGAACAGGACAAATACATTTAGCTATAAATGTGTTATTATAACTGGAATTATCCTGGAGTGTATTAATTTTCTTTAAGTGGCAAATGAACATTTATGTTTAATTGGCTGGTGTCTGTGAAGGTGGCAAGTTTTTACATTTCTGTTAAAAACATTTCTGTTTTTCCCATTTTCTTTCATTTTCTCACAATTTAGCATAGCCAGTTGCAGTTGAGGCGGGTGTATTGCTGTTCAGATCACTGACACGTACACAGCCCTTTTACACCCACGCATTATGCACAGGAACATTTTTACCGGCCAATCAGGGTCCTTGAAGACCCCACTCACATAGTCAGATTGTCCCATCTTAGCAGAAGCGTGTCTGCTACAGCCACGTCTGATTTTGCCCAGTATATGACGCTAAGTCGACTGTTAGCAACGCAGAGTTTTGAACCCAGTGTGCAGTGGAATATCCAAGAATGACTTTTAAAAACTTTCTCTGGGGTATTTCAGTCACTCACTAATAATAACAACAAGATCAGCTGGTCAATTATTGCTTTTATATATTACTTAAACTTAAGCATACTGTTCCAAATCCTTTTCGGATCTGGTTAAGTTCTGGACAGTTTTGGAAATATGCAGGGCAAATATCGTACAACATTTGGGAAGTGGCACACGTAGCTACTTCCTCTCAGGTATGTCACCAATGAATGGCCAATGAGCAGCCAATGAATGGAGTAATGGTGGAGCCTACATGAGAATGTTTGTACTAGCCGAAGGACCTGGGCAACACACCATATGTCAATAGAGGCTGTTTAGCACTCATTCATTTAGTTGGGCCTTTTCCATATAAGGGTTCGTCTGTGTGGTGTTTAGGGTCTAAACAGAACAAGCAATTTGGGTCTTCTAAAACTGGTATTTTAGCTTTAGACAGGGCTGTTTTTATATAGTATGCACTCACCACATAAAAAATACTCTGTGTAGTGAATTTAAGGTTATAGCAGTTCACTATACTGCAGATCACGTACATATACAAACGCATGAAAAACATACATTAGTATAAATCCTCCCAACCATGCCACTGGTTTAATATAAAAAGACAAAACTATACTAGTCCTGTTCTAATGTTATGTACAATTATGTAGAATGTTTTAATATGAAATGCGTTTTATTATTCAGTGATGAGATATACCAGATACGAGATGTTTCCCCTCTAACAAATGAAATGAAAATCCGCTAATAAATAAAAATAATAATAAAATTAACTAAAGCGAGTAAGTAATTGCCAGGACAAGAAGTAAGCACACTGAAGATATTTTAATAGTCATTTAATGAATTCGTTAGTGCCAGGTGGAGCAGTGGTACTTTCCACTAGCACACCAGTGTCGAGAATCTGAACTCCCCAGGGCTCCGCACTAGCCACCAGGATGCAGAATAACAGTGCATTAAATGGCTGGTCTCAATAGGATAAGGTTTGTGCCAGGAAGGGCATCCGGCATAAAAGTTAAATCAACAATGTGACCTCTAATGGGAGCACAATGATCATTTAATGATTTTGCTCTTGTAAATGCACTATGGTAGACAAACAGTCAAATAACTAAAGTAGAATAATTTGATATTATGTATTAAAGGATGATGTCAAATCCTAATTGTTTTCGCAAATTCTCTATTGTATTGACTTCTGATAAAATATTAACCCAGCCATCAGGTAGTATTGTGCTTGATTAAAATTGCACTTAGCACTTCACCAACCAGGTTTCAATTTGTTTAACTGTGTGAAGCTTAGTGCCAGGGGTAACTTAGCATTCATAATAGCTGACACAACTCATAAATGACATGATGAGTCACTGACTAAAGCTCAACAGTCTGCTGAGGGCCAAACACAGAACCACCTGCTAGCCATCAGCCAATGGGCTAGAAGAGATAGCTGTTGCTGGGTAAGGCCTCCTCCGCCCCTCATTCTGATTGGCTGTCACTGGCAACCCCCTATTACTTCCACAGCAGCTGGATCAGGGATGTACAGGGAACACTCTGCTAAATTTAATCAGGAATCAGAAGTTAATCTTTTATTTATGTAATATATATTTTTTCTTTTTCTCTCTGATTTCCGGTTCTGTGAAGAGACACCGGATTAAGAGCTGGGAAATAGCATAAGCTGCTAAAACTCCAATGAGAGAACATTCAACAATACAATAAAGGTGGTTTACTCAGAACAGAGGGAATGATTTTTTTCACCCTTGCTATTTCTGTAATTACGCTGCTGTGTTACATAAAAAAATGCTCATTAGGAGCTTTCAGGCAAAAACGAATCATAATGATACATTCCCCCAACCAGCTGAATTTCATTCAGACCATTTTGAATGTGGATCGCCCACTGATGTGCATATTTTAAAAATCCAGGTCTGCAGCGTTTCTTACTCATAAACTCTAAGTTCAGTGATTCATCCATTTAATCAGGACGTCCCAAACCGTAGGACTGCGATGTAACCTGTGTGCACTGCATTCAAGCCTGGTAACTCAGCATATGATTTTATAATGTCCTACCTGAAGCGGGATTAAAATCTTAAGGCTTACTAATCATACAAAAAGCACAGGAAGACTGACATTTACACTGTTTGATTTTTGATAGATTTTAATTTTTGTAGATCAGGGATATGTTTTTACCCCACAGATTTAGGAACTGATCACCGCCCAGGTGGAGCTGGGGGATTCTCCACCGCACTTGAGTGTCGAGAGTCTGAACTCCCTGGTTGCCATCCTAGCCAATAGGATGCACAAATCTGTGCATTGTAATGACGGTCAAAGGCCCAAATAAATAGGAAGGGCATCTGGCATAACAACTATGCCACATCAATATGAATGATGTTGGGACACCTAATGAGAGCAGCCAAAATTATTCACAGACTTGTGAAATGATCCTTTATATTCACGACATTGACGATACATATAATCTAATACTTTACCCTTATGTATTATGAAACACAACCTCAAAGAGAATTCATTAGTTAATTCACCATAATAAAAACAGTTATGTGATTTATTGACACCCTGTCCAAAGTATACTTCCTTGCACGTAGTGTCCCCTGTGGAAATGGACCCACTATGACCCAGTAAAATAATAATAATAATAATAATAATAATAATGAGATAGAGATAGATTAATGATCCCCGAGGGAAATTCTGGAATAATAATAATAATAATAATAATAATAATAATAATAATAATAATAATAATAAAACAGAGGCCTCACTTTAAATCTACTCAGGTTTGCAAGTCCCTTATCAAAAGGTTTTCCCATTGGTTGACCCTGTACACACGAGTGCACTCCCACCCAGAACATGATAAACTATCCATGAACGTGACCTCGTGTAAACTTTGCACTGTAGAACAAACTGAACAAGTCTGTTAATGGCTACAACAAGAACGACTGATAAGAAGAGCTTATTATTATGATTGTGCCAGTAGTGCTACAGTAATACTCCGGAATTTAAACTTAGAAGTAAAATGATGAAAGTTGTGTTATATGGAAGGGAGAAGGAACTGAATAAGGAATAAATTGTATTCAAAGTTGTTGGTGACAAAAGAGTAGACATACATAAACATACAGTATAACAACACCCAGGCTAATAAATTGTTTTGGTGAGATAGTGCTCCATTACTTTTTCTATATTTTTATATGCAACAAGTTTAATGTGAAGATTGATTAGAAATTAACCTTAACCTCACCCTGGCATTGTAATAGTTTTATAGTATAATTTAAGTGTTTTTGCTCATGTGTTCTTACAACTGTTTACATGTTCTACCTGAGACTTTTACCTTCTTCAGCTATTAAACTATTTGTTCAATGTTGGCAGCAATAATCCCCTATGTTTATAATATCAGATTTTGCACTGTCAACAGTCTAGTTCACATTAGCAATTACCAACACAAGGACAAGAGAGAGTTAGACAGATGGCGAACTGCAAATGTCAAGCAGATGGAAAATTTGGACATTTCATATTTTCCCCATGATGATTGGAAAGGTCACTTCTGCTTTATCTATAAGAGGAAAACAAAAGCTTCTGGAGCAGAAGGGTAGATTCACACCAGTCTGTGGAAACCTTGCATGCTCCTCCCACACCTGTCAATATTATTCCCTTTCCCATCATCCCTTGCATCTTGGTGTACTTTTTTATCTGGTCCAACATCATGGTGGTACGTGTTAATAATGGAAAAACTCAGGGGGGAAATCAACAGGAGCTAGATAAGGCATATCAGTTATTTGCATTGCTAAGAGGCTGATTAAGCATAACATGATCCAGGCTGTTCAGACCTCAGGTCCCTGGCAATGATTAACCTCTAAGAAACCAAATGTTGGACATAATCCAGTGAGGTTTAAAGGGCAAGTCTGTCATTCATAGTCAAAGGAGCCACTACAAGGTCAAAACAACGTAATTTACAGTATACTGAAGCAAAGATCTTCTTGCCTTTATTGAGACTTTTGCAGATTTATTAAAACATAACAAATAGACCAGAAAAAGCAGCAAATGAAAAACATGAAAAGGAATTTTAAAATCATTTACGGATCGTTAAGCTCTCACTGACAGATTAAATATTGGTCAAAAATATTAAATAATTAAAACCCTCATAAACTTTGAACAGCTTAAGGAGGCTAGTTGCACTTTTTGAGTCTTAGGTTACATCAGTATATTTTTAGTTAATTATTCATTAAAGCCAAACGAAATATTTTATAACCTTGGATTGATGTAGGTGATGTCTGCATATAGCCAACATTATTTGCCTAGCCATAGCTATGGCTATGGGTAAAATAACTGGTTCCAGTTTAGAACAAAAAGCTTAAATCAATTTTAGGGGGGTTGGGCTTGCTTGGTTAGTCTCCTGATCTGCAAAACCAGATGCTCCATTAACGGCAACTCATTAACAAGATGGTGAGATTCAATTTTCATCCAGAAAATTCTCCCCATCTTCTCTTCTATCCATTCAGAAATAACTTCATTTCATAATCAATGGTTGATTGTCTGAATTAATGTAACAAATTTACTATATAGGCTACTCAAATCCCTTTTTCTTTGTGCTAAGTCAGCCCAGACTTGCTTATTATGGGTTTTGGGTCGAACACTAAAAATTCCAGTTCTGCAAATTCTGATTTACATTTACTTCAATGCTGACAGCACATGAACCAAGTCAGGCACAATTGAATACCAGGGCCTCATTGTTCCTCGTATTAGGTAGTTATTCTTAATTCCATTTTGAGCAAATGTCAATGGTGCACCAGAAAACAAGCATGTATAGCTAGCTGTAAAATAACAGGGAAAACCTTTGAATGTGAGCAGATCATGTGTAGGGGTTCTCTGGGCCTCAGCCTGATTGGTACAATAAATTAACACTGTAGTGTTAGAGGCTCATACACGGTTTGAGGAGAATGATGAATAATGTCAAACCAGCAGGTTGATTACACATTTTGCTCTATCGCGCTTCCTCCAGCACAGTAATCACTTTTTCTCTGGATGGGTCAATGCTTCCATACTTTTATATCACCAACCAGAGGGATTGTGCATTTTTATTGCCTGATTTAATGCTTTGGGTTCAGTGTACAGTGACATGTACATTAATAATCTGATCATTCTATAAATGTGTAATTTTAGTACACACTGTCAGAAATGGTAGTAAAAAGCATCTCTTCTAGAAATGATGGTACACACAAATATTTTCTTTATTTACATTGCATATTTTACCACACAAGGTACATTAGGCCCTACCTAATTCTTACCTAAAACCCAATTGTAGACAATGGAACCCTTACCCATGTGATACACAATTTGTTGTGAAATTCAACATTTAAGGCTGTTTTTTCATTTATGTAGCATTCAAGTGCTTCTTATTTTCTAGTTTATTTGCACTGTGAGCTGGTCCTAGCAATTCTATGGCAATTCAGAGTGCAACATCTAAGTAAATGTCCAATATGTCCAGATCTTTGGGTAACTGAGTTTGAAAAACTCCCAAACAACTTCAATGCAGAAGGGGCGTGTCAAAACAAGGATGTGTATGTTCATATTTAAAACAGAACACGAAGCCTTGTGCCATCGCTGGAAGTTCTACGTTTACATTCAGCCGTTAAAGTCATCTGTGCTGTGCATTGCAGCTTAGATTTATTCAATCTTTCAATTTATGATTGTAATTTGATTACTTACACAGCATTTACATTAGAGTACTTACAGTATACAGTGTAAGCAACTGAAGATTATTGGCCTAGCTCCGGGGACCAACAGTGGGACTCTGGCAGTAGTGGGTTTTAACCAGCAACCTTCTGATTACTAGTCAATTAACCAAGCTCCCAGGCTTCATCTGCCCAAGCTGACACATGGTTTGAGCTTTGTAAATAAATGCATGTGTAGTTCACCCAAACACCTGGTACGGGTTTTGGGTGAAGGGGTCCAAGCGTGCACCAGCCATGCTCAGGGGCATAACCCACTAAGATTTCTATTGAACTCCTGATATTGTTCTCAAGAACTGGTACCATGGGGCATGAATGAAGGCAATATGTTTTCAATGTTGACAACCTCCACCATACTTAAAAACTACCTTAACATATACACACATTTATTACGATATTAGGTGTTGATTAAAAAATTATTTTATTGGAGGATTTATTTCTGTACTGGAACACAAAAGATGTTTGTCGCAGCATCTGTATTAATACCCGTAGTGTATTTAAGAAATCTTTAATATTGACACCAGTCTAAATTTATGAAGCTTTTTATTCAAGGCTTTGGCCAAATTCTTTAGACTCAAACCTACCATCTACTATCATTAGACCTGCTATTTATGCCTCACCAAATCCACACAGAGCTGCTTACAAATCCACCTCATCTTGTCCTGCTCACTGGCTAACCCCTCATCTCAGCAAAACAAGGGCAACATATTGAGTAGAGGTGTACAGAAGTACAGTTATTGGGCACTTTATTAGAAATACTGCACAGTCATTGCTTTAAAATGCTTTACATTTTTGTCATTACCTCATTTGCTTGAATCGTCAGTTCTTCCAGAAGTCTAATTCCAATCTGTTAACACTTCAAATGGTGGACATTTAAGGTGTGTGTGCCTCTGGTTGTCTCTTTGTACATCTTTGGTATACAAAGATACACACACATACTTATTTACCCATTGGGAAATTCAGTGTCTCCAAATAACCAGGCTGCATGTTTTTGGACTGTGGGTGGACACCAGAGCTACCAAAGGAAACCCACACAGACATAATGAGAATACGCAAACTCCACACAGAAATGCCCTGGGCTATTCCCACTTGGGGTAGACTTTCTGGCTGGGAGGTCAGTGCTACCTAACAATTGAGTGTTAAAAGTGCCATATTAAAAAAAAAAATATATATATATTACTTATCTCATCAGGCTGACGTATAAATTAAAAAATGTGAGAACTAAAACCATTGACTTGGAGTGGACTAGTTTCATTATTTTATGCCTTTTCACAATTCTCCCAAACTTGAAATAGAAACATATGCATTATGCACTCACGTTGTAATATCTTGAAGGTTAAGGGCCGCACAGTGGCAGCTTGGCAAACCTCGAACCAGTGACCTTCGAGGTATGTAGTATTTTCCAACTGCTCCATTCAAATGGGACTTATGAATATTCCGGGCCTCTTTCGAACGAATCTCCCTGTACTATTTTACTATAAGTGTAAGTATTAAGTAACAATTAAAATGCTGTGTAAGTATGAACATTCCAAAGCTGGGAACATGTTAAGGCAACACACCTTAATCTTTAAGCTGGTGGATGTGCACATGCTGAACCCAGATTTGTCTTACAGGAATTGATTTTTACGTAAGCCAAGCCTTGCATAAATGATCAATGAATAAAAACACGTCTTTGGTCTTTTAAGGTCAGCTGTTATTCACTGACGCAGGATCTGCAACCAATCCAAAATGTTGGCATTTGACATCAAGCAGAAAGTAATACCACATGGGAGACAAATTTAGAATCTAAATAAAATCTGTATATGGAGTATATGGAATGCAGATGGAGGAAAGGGGGGTAAAAAGTATTGTTATTCAATGATGCAGTTTTCTTCATTTTAATGGAATTACAAGTTGGATCTTTGAAACAATCACAGTTTTAAAGCATCTTAGGACTTATTCTTACCTTACTGTAATCATACCCTGTATTAGGGCTGGCACAGACTTCACAAGATTGCGCAAGGTCTGCTAAACCATGTTATCCCTGTATGATTTCACAAGCTCTGAAGAACATCTTGTGATGTGGCACATTGCTGTCTGAGAGTACATGTTTAGCATTTTATCCAACATTACTTGATCGTATACAGAATAAGCAATTTAGAGTTAAGGGTCTCGCTCAAGGGCCCAACATTGACAGGCTAGCAGTGGTGGGGCTTCAACTAGTGACATTTTGGTTAGTAATCCATTACCTCAATCACTAGGCTACAACTGCCATAATTAAGAAGAGTCACAGACCACGTACACACAGTCAATGGACACTTCTTATCACAGACCCGTATTCATGTGACTCATGCCCCACTCGTGCTGACACACAGTCCTGAAGCAAAGATCTGATTTCGTAGCAGCAGCGACATGAAACTTCATACAACCCCTATACAAGGCAAATCATGTTTACTGGATGTCTGGCCAGGTCAGTAACAATTCAGATCTGAATTCGACAGTTCTAAGACTTGCTTATATAAAGTGATGTTTAATGTGTCCCTGAACATTGAATCAGGTTCTGAGTATATTAAGCTTCATGGATTGAGGATTCAAATTCCAGAATTGCTACATGCCCGGAGTACATGCCTCTGTGGTAAATAAATGAACCCCCGAGCCGTGTTTTGTGCAATCTGTTTCTGTGCCATGTTACAGGACCTGACACACGCAGCCATGACCGAACGGAAAGTATCGGGTGTGAAACGAATTCTCCGTGTTCATAAATCATCACCCATATTTAGCCGAGAAAGAAGTTGCCTCAGCTCTTTTGGAAACATTAGCATCGCGACATAGATTCAATTACCTGATGTGATCCAGACCTGGCCCTGTAAAAATAGACAAAGTCAGCAATGTACTTCATTCCTCGCCATATAATATGAATATAGTAATCGAACCCGGACGATCGGTAACGGAAGCAGCAACAGCTGAACTGTATGTTCTGTTATCAAAGGGGGAAAAATCTTAGTGTGGTCGGGACTGTATATACTCTGGTATATACATATGTACTGCATCACTGTGATGGATATGGCTCCAACACGTATTATTAAGGCAAAAATGAATGGCCGTGATAGACAAGAGAATAAGTACAGATAAAAAATAGAGGGATGTATTTCAAGAGATGAATAACCCATCTCTCAAGCTCTCGTAGGGCTTTAGGTCTTGGCGGGTCAGGGTTTGACACAGGGCAGCATTTAAAGTCGCACTGACGTACACATTTTGAATGCAGATAAGGTTATCTGTGTTTGCATAGCCATCAAACTGTGATATCATGCCATTCTTAGACGTCACCCTGGAACTTTGGATGGTCATAAAAAGATCACACTGAGATTACACTTCTAATCAGTGTCATATTTTAGTACTAGAAATCTATATGCTTTTAAAAAGTACTTTCTGTTAGCTAATGGCTTTACACAACACCTAGAAGGTGTCAAAACCTTGTTTTTATACACTTCTATAGCACAGACATTTCATGGTAGGTCATGATTTCATTGATTGCATGGTGGAGGATCCACAGAGTGAACATGACCATCAGAGCGTTCCAACAGATGTTCCATTGGTTTCAAGTTTGGGGAATTAGGGGGTCAGGGTAGTACTTGGAAGTCTTGGTCATGCTCTTCCAATCAATGTGGGACATTTCTAGTAGTGTGACGTGAGAGTAACGTCCAAACCTTATACACCCATGAAGCCTTCGTAATAACATGACAGTGTAATACATAGATGGAATTGTTTGTCACAGTTGAAAAAAAGAAACAAACCATACCCCATACATCACACTAATACTAAAAGATCTGCGGCAGCCTCTAAACCAATGACGATACAAAGCTTGCTTGGCTATGCACCATGATATTATAAAAATTGCATTAACCTCTAACAAATTTCAGCACATGGTGACGTTTTGGATTCTCTCTCGGACCCTGGAACAGAGACCACTGATTCAGGTACTTTTACAATAGATCATGTCAAAGTAGCAATATTTATCAGGGCCCACAGAAGCCAATCGCTACAGTCAATCATTATAACTGATAATTAGTTAAGAGACTGTAGATTGTCTTGAAATACAAATTAATTTATACATATATGTATACATGTTTTTTAGAACAGGTGAAACTAATAAACTACACTGAGAAATGAGCAGAAAACAATACAGATAATTTGGAATAGCATAATAGACCAGAACACCTATATTTTGACATTTACATCTACAGTAGAGTAAAGCAAAATTGTTTCTTCACATATTCTAACTTGTTTTTGGTAGCTGACAGGTTTTAGTGCAAGGTAAGCCATTGTAAAGCAGCCCGAGCCCAACAGTGGTGGCACAGCAGAGCATTTGAGCTTAACCTAAACAATTAAATTAAATAATTAAAAACATTATTAAATTAAATCCAATGTGTAGCACCTATAACATTGATCTTTAGATAATCTATATCCTAGACTACTTATAAAATAAAATAAAGCATCAACGAGATAGCAGTCACTCTAGACGCCACATATTTGAGAAACCCTATTTGACCTTCCCTCAATCAGACAGTTTGTTGA
>JAYDZF010000021.1:10059583-10071208 GCA_034509105.1 Microcambeva barbata | reverse complement strand
CCATCCTGATTATTTGGTTTGGATTAATTGTGGTGAAAGCTGACTCATTTGATCATCCATCTTCACCTCGACTCATACCAGTTTCTCAGTCCTACTCTGCAGCTCCTTCAGGGTTACACGTGTTCTCTGTGCTGCATCTCTTTGCCCAGTCTTAGAGTTTTGGTGGGTGGTCCTCTCCTGGCAGGTTTGTTGTGGTACCATGTTCTTTCCATTTGATGATCTATGGATTTAATGTCGCTCCAGGGGATCATCAGATATTTGGATATTTTAATTATCATTATTCTCTATATGCAACTGCTACCAGTAAGCATCAAGCTATTCATATCAATAGGGCAAGGTGGCACAACAAGATAGCATTTCAAATAACCTCTGACAAGCCTGATGTTCATTAACAATTAATAATAATTCATTAACATTTTTGACCACCAAGTAGGCTTCTTTGTGAGAGCTGCACTGCATTCTGGGATATCCTTACCAAATAAGGATGCATCCTGTGCTCTTTCGTTATACACTGAATATACTGTTGACTTGGTTGGAAGGACATAAAGACATTTTATTTAGGATTTCAAACAACCTACTTCTCTGGAGGTTTTTGAACATGTCCTATGTGTTTATCTTTTTAAAACGGGCATAGGAACAGAGAACTATAGGGAACAGTTTAAACCATGAATGCACTTAAGCCCAGGCTTCTTCACTCTTCACACAGTGATAGTTCTCTTAATCTGCCGCTCTTCATGGATGAGTTCTGTTCGCTTTATTGCTCTGTTCTAACTGACGTCATTTATTACAGCACTGACCACGGCATCTGGAGCACATCTCCAGCTGAATCAGTTTCTCCGGTTGGTTAGCATCCCTTGAGGCTGTCTATGCTGATTTAGAGAAGTCTTTACGATATGCTAAAGAACTGCTGAAGTTACCAAACACAAATGCTGTGGGGTGGCAGAACAGAAAGGTCTGAGTCACTGTTCTGTGTGGAACTTTTCAGGTAAAAAATGTGCAGTTTTTTTATGGTATCTACTGGTAACTACTCGACTGCAAGATGTTTGTCAGAAAGTAAAGAATTGCCTTAAGCAGAGGGCATCGTAATTATTTATGGACTCAGTAGTCAATATGATGCATCTGTGAGCTTATGAGGTTTGGACCAGGTCAAGGACTGGGAGATGTACAAACTCGATTTCATATTCCAAGCTAAGACAGTGCGTATCATGAAAACAGAAAGAGTATTTCATTGAAAACATCACTTAATGTAAAGACATATATACAAACGTATGCTTTGGTCTTCATGGTGTTGTTTGGTAAGTGGTGCATCTTGCTTAATGGACTTGCAGCCTCTGGGGCCTTTCAGAAAAGGTGTGCAAATACTGACAGATCATGTGACACTTAGACTGCACACAGGTGGATTTCATTTCACTAAGCATGTGATTTCTGAACTCTTTAAGGGTTTCATAGCAAAGGGGGGGAATACAAATGTACATGACAATTTTTATTGATATATTGTTCTCATTTCTCTTCACCAATTTAGACTATTTTGTGTAGCTGCAACACATACTATTCAGATTAAAGAACATTTAACCACAGGTTGTAATGTAACAAAATAGGTAAAAAGCAAAGGGGCTGAATTCCTCGCAGCAGATGCAGAAGACTTCGAAGTATTCCATCTTTTATTTTTTTGCACATTTTGTAATGGGCATTGTTTCAAACATGGTTACTGCTAATACGTTCTCCGTTAAATGCTTGATCTTCATCTGAAGAAAAGAAGTTGTAGTATTGGCTGTTGAAAGTTAAAGAGCATTTCCACTTGCTTGTTCTAAATCTTCAAAGCTACTTTACTAGGAAACTTTTTTTGTGATACTC
Source organism: Microcambeva barbata (assembly GCA_034509105.1). Lineage (NCBI taxonomy): Eukaryota > Metazoa > Chordata > Actinopteri > Siluriformes > Trichomycteridae > Microcambeva > Microcambeva barbata. The sequence goes on along the minus strand of JAYDZF010000021.1, from coordinate 10,069,354 downwards.
ATTAACCTAATTTGACTGCTAGGTGGATTTTGAAAGTAAACTGCTCTTTTATAATGAAGACTAAGTGATGGGTTGGACAAGGACAAGGACAGTGAAACATTGGGATTATCTTGATGAATACACCTTCTAGTAATTATGAATTTTCTTTGTACTTTGTACCGAACCAATGACTGTGGGCCTTCTGTGGCCAATAACCTTGGTAGATGTATATTCTTTCAATTTACAGTTGTGTAAATACTAAATATGTTAAGACGCAGGTTACCCTGCACTGCTGGGCAAATACAATGTGCTTTTAAAAAACAGGGTAAAAATCCATGTAGATTCAATTAATATAACATGGCGTTTGGCTGTGTATGACTGAGGTACACTTGTGGCTAAACAGGTGCAGTGAGCGGCTGCCAGCACGCCAAGCACGCACATCAATCAAACATACGTCATTGAACAACACACACTAATGACCAGCTGTACACTTGAGATACAGCAGCACAGAGGGAAAATGAAATAGAGCAAAGCATGATAGGACTGCAATAAAAAAAAAGTCAAACGCAATCAAATAGAAAAGGAGAACGAAAGCGAGGAAGAGGGACTAGACTTGTGAAAGCATGTATAAACACTGGGACGTGAAAGGCAACCCTGAGCGATGAGTAGAACTGGGACACTTGCGTCGATAATCTGGTTAAATATAGTCGGAGAGTGAACACGGCCCTTAAGCATGACCTCACACCAACCGCACACACACATACACCAGACGACCACCCACCCAGCCCGCTCACTTAAAAATACAACCCTGAAAACCTGAGTATCATACACAGGGTGTGTTTCCATCCAAGGCTGTTCATTGGTTGACAGACGAGTTTCTCTTTGTGGTACTATTTCCTAACACAGTTTCTGTTAATGTCAGAGAACTCACAAGCTGATTAAGTGTTTGAAACCATCACCTTTACCTTATAACACAAGAGCTTGCCTTTGTTTTTGGAAAAATAAACTACAAATATTTTCTACTCTTAGTTGCAGTACACACTACTGCCACAGAGGTCAGCAAATATCATTTTTCTGTATATAGTGCTCACCACCAGATTCAGTTTACAACAATCTAACCCCCCTACTTAATAACTAATGACTAGACAACAACTGTAATATGTAAAAATGAAAACACTGTAGTATGTACACATACAAAAGAAACTTATTTTGATACTTTTTTATTTATTTTAAACAAAACATCTTACAAATATTGTGCTGTTACGTATCTCTCCTTCATAACCTGTATAACATCTATGAAAAGCTTCTAGTTCTTCTCCGAGGTGGATTAAAAAGCATTTGGTTAATGCGGTTCTCCGTTTCCATTTGTTGATCATGGTGGTAGAAGAGGAGCAGTAGAGCTGTAAAAGCCATAAAAACAACAGTACTTGCTGTTGTACAAACGCAGCACTGTACAGTGCTATGTTTGCTGATGTTCGCAGAGTGAAGGCACATTACAGAGAGAAGAGCTGGGACGCCATTGTTTCAGAACAGATCCGTATTGCAGATCCACACTGAAAAGCCGTTTTGAAATCTTTCCACTCTGGGAGCCGTTTTCTAAATTCCTCAAACACTGTTTCTGTGTGTACGCCTTATTAATAAAATACTTTTGCTGATAAGCGTAATTCGTTTCAGTGTGAACAGGGCCTAGTAAACTGGGGTCAGGAAGGGAGGTGAGGTTTGGCTCAGCAGATAGTAGATGTTGCATAGTAAGGGTTTCAGACAAGCTAAACATTCAACAATGTTATACTACAGATATTTTTATAATGTTTTGCTAGCAGTAAACATTACAGCAAAATACCCTACACCTAACAAGGCACACACTGTAGCATTGAAACATTAAAACCAGATATTACATTATTCATATAGTAAGCTCTGTTTTTTGGTATTAGTATTTTGGTTTATGACAGCTTACAGAATGCCAAGCGATTCTTTAATATAGCTTGGGTTAGAGTGTGAATACAAATAGACACAAACACAAGGGTCTCAGTGACAAAGCAGCTGGCGAGCTTTAGTAAGCGCCACCTCCCAAGCCATGACTGAGAAAACAAGAGAGCTTCTCTCTATTTGTGTGGGTGATATGGGCTTAATTCTCCGTGCTGCAAAAATCCACAAAATAATCAGGTTCTAACAAGTAGAGGAATCAGATGTCATCTACATTAGGCCATAATTATAATGTATATTCTCAGACAAGTGTGCTACATAAGCATAGTAATGAAATGTACACCCACTCTAGCTAAAAATAATAATAAGCATACACTCAATGCAAGCAATTGAGGTACGTCTGGTGTTGCTATTCACGTCCACCTAAAGCCAAGGATCAAGGATCTACGTGCGTGTGTGTCTGTGAGCTTGTGACGTCATATGCGGAGCCCCATCTCCACGCCTCATTAGGCTGTTAGGTAACCATGAGCTGGAAAGAACCGAGAAGCCCACTTATTACATAGACGGTTATTCCTCAAGGTCTGAACTTGGTCCAATCCAGCACTGCCGCCTTGTGGCAAATAAAGAAGACGTTATATTTACAGTCAGGCCAAGAATGACTGGCAAAAGTGAAATGAGAAAACTATATATATAAAATTGACATGTGCATATGTATTCACCCCCTTGGAAATTTCTGGTGACCCAACGGATACTGCTAAAGCAACACTCAAGTGGTTTAGGGGAAATGGGTAAATGTATTGGAATAACCTAGTCAAAGCCCAGACCTTAATCCAATTGAGGATCTGTGGTCATACTTGAAGATTGCTGTTCTCAAGCGGAAACAATCTAACTGGAAGGTGCTCGAGCAGTTTTATCCTTGAGGGATGGGTCAAAATCCCAGTGCCAAGATGTGGCAAGCTCATAGAGACCTATCCAAAGTGACTTCAAAGTACTGAATTTAAGAGGGTAAAGGCAAAAGCAGGGCAAGCCAAAACACTTACTTTGCTGTTTTAAGTTGAATACAGATCAGAAAGGTTTTACAGTTCATGATCTCATTATTTATGTACATGTTCCCTTATGTGCAAACTGTTTGGAACTGAGATTGTTTTGTGTATTTTACCTGCTGTATAGTGCACAGCAAAGACTGGGTTGTGGATGAAACACTCAGAAGGAACCCAATAAGGCAACAGAATAAGGAAAAATGTATTTTCTAGTTTAAAAAATAATTATTTATTTACAATAATATTAATACAACAGAGAATTGTTTGGGAGGTTTAAAATAATAAATGCTACAAATCAAAAGAAAGAATCACTGGTTCATAAAAACAAACGCATGCCTCACTGCGCATGCGCTTCACTGCACGAAACGGATCTACAGACTGAGGAGGTTTTATAAATTTGCTTAACTTGCGCCAAATACGTAAGGCGTGTATGTACTTCATGTAGGTTTTATTAACCCATTAACTTACAAAAAAGCGTCACTTTTTCTGTATTTACAAACCAAAGCATTCAAAACGTGCAATCGTATGTCAGAATAAGATAAAACGACGAATAAAATATGAATTATATTCATGATAACGTTAAACAAAGTTGTTAATACATGCGGGGCGAGATTTAAAAGTTGCGACACAAAACAATGGACTGATATTAAATGCGGTTTGGATTCTTTTTATTTCCGACCATCATTACGCCTAGATTTAATTTCATTGTATTTACACATTTCAAGCAAAGCAGCATTTGGCATGCAAACAAATAAAGAGCCGTTGTTTTAATAGCTTACTAGCGTGTGCAAGTCAGGACAATAATCAAATACAGTTGTGTGTGATTTTAATATGTGTACTTTATTTGTGCATGTAAACAGACTCATAACAAATCTAAAAACTCGTGCAATATAAGCCAATATAAAACAAACCACTTTTTTCTGCTAATAACTTAACAACGCTGCTAACAGATGAGCATATAAACAAATGATTGCCCTCGGGATTCTGGTTGACTTTGCTGCAGTGGTTTATTTCTCATTCCGCGTCTTTTTCTCCAGCTTTTAGGGCTTCGAAAGAATAAAAAAGACAAAAACAATAACTTTACTTCACATCCTCATTACACGGTGCCGAATCGGTGACGTCACGTCAAAACACGTGCCTGACAAACGACCCACAAATAACTGCTGAACCGACTCAAAGTTCATATCACATGAATGCGTAATAAAGAAATGTAAAATGTTTATATTTTGATAGAATAATTTATTGCGTTTCCACGTATGAAAATCATAATTTGTACTGTTGATAAATTTGGCAGAATGTTTGTGGGTTTTATGCGCCATCGTGTGGCTCTTTGCCGAGGTGACTTGGACTGGCTAATCTTCCATGAAGATTAACGAGGTATATTCGAGGATAGATTTACACAATTGGTTATTTATTCTTAATGTCTGATTTAAAATGTTATGACATTATCTTCTGTAAACACAATCTGGGGATACACGTGTTTGGTTAAGTTAATTTCATTATTCGTTTTATACTAATTCTTTTTATACCCTCTTTTAATTCATTTATTTGTTACTTTACTCAATTTGAGTTTTCAACACTAAGGCTTGCTTCATGTTTCAGTTATCACAAAACAAAACACGGCATAGCCTCCAGTTGCGCTGGATACGGACATTAAATAAAACCATAGTAGATGGCGTACCAATTATTAACGTCATTATATCCCCCTATCCTGTATATACTAAGCACCGTTTTAATTATTTAAAAATTAAAAAAATGTCATTGTCTAGCACTGTACCAATGTTTGTTAAGATTTAAACAACACAACAACCTAACAATACCACAACAAAACACAGGAGGGCAGGATTACATGCAAATTGTGCCTGTTAAATCTGAATCTTTAGTCTCTCGTTTTTTACAAAGCGGTGGAAACGTCAAATTACTAATGTTAACTAAAATATTACTAAATTATTTGTTCTATCACACTAGTATCCATTTGATGGGCTGTATCTCAATCCGCACCTGGATGCTGATGGGCTGTGTCTCAATCCGCACGGTTGCGTAATCATAGGTCACTTATTCGCTGCGTTGTAAATGATTGACGTTTAATATTTCCTTTGTCACGTTTGCTTAATTATTTACTCACTCAATCCGAGATTACTATATAATAACTAATATAGTTGGATTATGTTAGGCTGACCCGCCAAATGTAAATTACTTTTTGTTGTTTTTATGTGTAACTGTAAAACAATTGCTAACTTGTTTTCTTTCACTTGTTGCTACATAAACCTGAAGACTAATAAAGGTATTGAAACTGAAAATGTGTTCTTTCTAGGTTTTTAAAACATATATTTGATTATTTTCAGTTTCCGTAGGTACAATTTTCATGCTTTTAAGTTTTTTTAACAAGCATCATTGAACACTGATCTTCCTAGCATCACTGGGTGACAACAGACCGAAGGCAATTTATTATGTGGTCTTGGCCATCCCTCAAACTGATAAGTCATTTGACAAGGAACACACATTTTCATCATGAAACTGAGTTTAATAGCTTGTTAAAAATAAGGCTATGATGCTGTTTTAGCGAACATCAAACATGGATAAACCACAGTAATGTAAAGCTGTGATAACCACAGCACATCTTGTAAAAAGTAAGAGACACATGTACATATGCAGCTAGCAGAGCTACAGAACAAATCTATGTGAACAAATCCATTCACACATCCATACTTACTATTCCACCCAAAAAGGTGGCAATAATCAGGGACTTAAACAAATACACAGTATAAGCAGTGTTCTTTAAAAAAAACATGCATAGCTTGGTACACTGAATCAGTTGTTTTCCAGATAATACACAGTCAATTCAGAAGTTATTTTAAATTCCCTATTTTTCAGTCTGTGGTGTTAGAATTAAAAGCAGTGTTAATGCATTTCCTTCGCGATTAATGTCATAACACGTCACATAAAACTGCTGAAGTGTTTGACAAATGTCAAACTGACTGTTCATGTACAAATCTACATTCTTAACCACAAAATACATTATGAAAAATAAATACTGGAATGGTAGTAAGTGTATGAATATTCTGAGCTAGATTAATAATAATATAAAAACAAGCAAATGAACTAAACCAGAACCTCATGTTTTATACATTTAACTAGACAAGTATTGGCCAACAGAAACATGTTTACAAAACCCAGACCAATTCAAATAAAAAAATATCGACATTTGAGACAAAACACTTAAATACAAGTCAAGACAAATGATACGTGAAAACCACAGGATCAAACATTGTAAGGTGCAAAGCAAAAACTGCTTCTGATAAATTCCCTGTCAGAAAAATCGCATTAAAAAGTGTATTGATCATTGTAAAACAACAAAAACAAAATCCTACATGACATGCTAGTAAGTACAGGCTGATAAGCATTTGTTCTACAAATTGACCTTTGGTAACAGACAAGCCCCGTTTTAACTGTCTGGTTAGTGTTAATCTAGTGCAGTCTGTCACTATTTTAAAGTGCCAGCAAGCTCTAGCATGAAGGTGCTACCCCGGACAGCAAAACTTAAAAACAAAATACAAAAATATTTTCTGGAGGGATACCCAAAACACAAACAAACAATGAACTTAGAACTCTAGAACAATGCATGTCAAGACAATTAGCTTTCTGTTACAAGAACACTCTTGTAATACGAGATCAAGATCTACACTATTTGGGATGCTCTTCCATCTCTCTTCTATTGTTTATAAGATTATTTCAACCTGCATGTCTTTTTTTTCTAAGCAAAGATAACAAGTAACAAAAAAGTTATCAAACTATTGGGTTCCAAATTGAAAAGGAAATGGAAATAACATTACAGAAAATACAACATTGTCCCATGCAGGGCAATATCGGGGTCCAAGTTCTGTGTTAAAACTGAGGCAGTGATTGGCCGGTCAATCTTCATTGGTGGCAACTTGCCAGACAATAATGTGGCTGCGCTCAGCTTTACTGGAAGCAGATTGCAGCTTCACTGTGGGTTCCAGCGGTACCTCTTCCTCAGCTCCTCCTCCATCTTCATCACCTGAAAATCCCAAAATGTAAATCAGAATTTTCTAAGGTATTTTATTTGTTGGGTTTTCTCATAGGTGCTGTAAAACCCCAGAAATAATAATCATAAAGTTAAGAGTTCTCAACTGCTTACCAAATATTGTAATAGAATATTTAAACCATCAAGGAACTTGATCCTTAATAGCTTCCAATGTATAAATGTAATTTGTGGAAGAGCACCTTTGTGAGACATCCAAAAATGATTACTTAATAAAATAATAAAAATAATGTTTATCAGTTTCCAATATGCTTGTGGATTATAGAATGGAAGGTCAAGTGTCCAAATAATTCTGTCTATAGTGTTTAAAAGGTCTCCAACAAAAGTTAATGGTTTAAATGAATTTTATTATTCTCCACATAGCTCTGGCAAAGACTTAAATACTGAACTTACACTGGTCTATATGGTTGAGGTTTAACATAGCACAGGTATGGGAGCTTTCTGATTTTCTTACCCATCCTGAAGTCGATGTAGCCCTCTCCTCCACTCATAACCAGCATAAACCTGGACTGTTGCTCTTGTGAGGGACTGTCAGAGGATGAAGCGTCTGAGTCAGGGGTCACACATGCCGGAGGAATAACTTGACCTGATAATGACAAAAATGGGACTGCCGTCTGATTACGTTTATTACAAGACTTCATATCATCATGTTTTTAAATCATTTCAATCAAAGACAAACTAATGAACCATTGAGGAATTAATCGAATACATATACAGCCTTGTGAGAATAAATACACTTTAGGACAAATGCAGATGTGTTTTGCCTTGAAAGATATTTGAAGTGAGATGTGGTCAATTATAACAGCATCTCAGCAAGAAATGTAGAAGACATAATTAGTGCAGTTTTTACGCCGGATGCCCTTCCTGACACAACTCTCCTTATTTACTCGGGCTTGTGATCGGGGTTTATGCATTCCAGTGGCTAGGTACCTTTAGGACAATTTAGTCTATCCAATCTGGCTGCATGTTTTGGGACTTTGGGAGGAAACCGGAGATCCTGGAGGAAACCAACACTGACACAGGGAGAACCCGGACCAACCCCTGAGGATTTAACCTAGAACCTTCTTGCTGTGAGGCTCTCTAAAACTGAATTTTGTAATCAACAGGCATTTTTCCCTTTGATTTTCTTTATTTAAGTTTAGATCCTGTAGATCCTGACGATCTCATACCTGGTACTGTGACGAAGAACTTGACTGCGTCCTTGTGCCCATGAAAACAGAGCTGCGCATGAGCCATAGAGCAGTAGGGCATGTAGGAACCTGGCATCCCATTGTCTGTACTGTCCTCCCCAAACACACGTACTGCTCCTCCTGGACGGCTTGCTATGGCTCCAACACTCTTATTAGCTACAATAAAAACAACAAACATTTGCCTTCAGACTCCTAGCAGAAACTATTCTGCTGTGCATAAGAGCCACTGTGTTTTAAAGTGAAATCACAGATAGGGTGAATGTTACGAAGTGATAATATGTAGTGCAACTTACACTCCGATAAGGGGATGGAGATGATGACGCCATTCCCTGTCCCGACCCAAAGCCGCTTACAGGACACCATAAGAGCCGTGATCCTCACAAATGAGAAGCCGAGTTTACCTGTGCCTGTTAATCCAATAGGCAAACATTGAAAGCATAAAAATACCAGCAGTAATTTTGGATATGCAAAAAAAAATAGCACATCTGTCAAAAAAGTAGTTAAATTTGATATTTGTCCTAATCTATGGACATTTCTTAGTAAAGTAGATAAAATATTAAAAATATATGTCAATATTTTGTTTATAATAGTACTAAATAAAATTGGTGCTTTCACTTAATCGACACAAAGTCAAAGTTCCATCATCCTGAATTCAATATCCACAATGCACAAAAACAAAAAATGACTTATTTAAGCATAAAAGTAATTCTCTGATTCTTACCCAACATCTTGCTGACATACGGTTCGATGTCCACGTCCTGGAGGTGCTGAAAAGTGTGTGCGTGGAAGAGGCGCAGGGTGGAGTCCAGGCGGATAGACACCCAGATGCCGTCACCCACCCAGGCCAGCTGACGAACCTGACTCTCCTTCCGTGGGTGGGCGTCAAATGATTTCTGTATTAATATGAGAGATCCCAAACACAGACTTCAGTCACCATACCTAGAATGTATTCCTTTGTTCCCAGTAAACCTCATTTAAATTAAACAGATACAAACCTCAATCTTCATTGCTTTTGGGTGGATGATGTAGATTTTGTTTCTGTAGCCACACCACACTTTGTCGTGCACCACTGTCATGCAGCGGATGGAGTGATGGGGCCGGCCCAGATCCAGCAGGTGATAGTTGGTTAAATCCCATTGGCTGTCTATAAAGAGAGTTTTTATTTGCCTTGCCCACATCTAAATTTGTCTGGTTTATCCAACACCAGTACTGATAAAAAGAATCTTACCTGTGCCTCTGTGAAAGATAGCTAGCGTACCATCAGCTAGGGCGACCAGCACTCGGCCTTTAATGTGGCTATTAAAAGAAACAGGTGAATTACATTATTTTCAAAGTCCTTTACACTTACACCTTTGGTTTTAAAGACTCCTGCTATCCCATTAGTACATTAACCATGGTTTAATGAAGCATCCTCAAAATCAATGATGCCCACCAAAAAACGTTAGATATCACTAAACGTTATGTTGCTAACAGGTGAAAGTCAAAGTCAACTTCATATTAATGCCCATGGTTTAACAATAGGATGTCTTTTAGTTGGAAGTTTTTGTCCATACAGTAAATAATAATGATACTTTAT
>JAYDZF010000021.1:9954067-9968542 GCA_034509105.1 Microcambeva barbata | reverse complement strand
ACACACACACAAAAACTGTACATCTATCTATAAACACATTTATCCATAACTTAGTATATTACACTAGGTTGATATTTCATAGCTTGTGGATAAAAGCTTTGTCTCATGATCTCTGTTTTGGCTTTTAAAACATGAAAGCTCTTCCCCAACCTCAACAGAGATAACAGTCCATTATTGGGGAGACTAGTGTCCTTGACTACCGTTTTGGCCCTTGACTAGCACCCTTTGTTTTATATGGACTGCAGGTCAGGAAGTATTGTGCCCCAAAGTATAGATTTCGGCACAACGCCACCCTTATTAACAACCGTCTATAATATTCAACATCGCTCATGACATGCTTGGATCAGTTCAGTTCATTTTCTTTAACCCCTTATCCTAATCAGGATTGGGGAGGGGTGCTGGAGCCTATCCAAGCTCACCCGGGAATCGAACCCAGGACCTTCTTGCTGTGAGACGACAGTGCTACCCACTAAGCCACCTAAATCTTTGTTTGTGCTATGGAGCTTTACTGGCAAAACTTCGTGTTTAATGTAGTATTTTTTTCAGAATGTGCAGGAGTTTTTCACGCAGCTGGGGCACGACTCATCCTGTGTGGACGGGATCAGACGAGACTTCAAGAGCTCGTGGAGGAGTTAAAAACCTTAAGAAACGGCAAAACGAAGGTACCTGCACACTGCCTTTACACACACACTGACAGTCTGGTGTTGTGCATCCTTGTGGCCCGGTATCTCATTGCAATTCAGTGTCTACAATAAATATGACTGCATGTTTTTGGACTGTGGGAGGAAACTTCAGAATGCACCCAGACCACCCCGAACCCAGGACATTTTTGCTGAGAGGCGACAGTTTTACCCACCACCACATTTTACAACAATTATCACTGTACTTAACAGAAAAATAGGGCGGCACAGTGTCTTAGTGTGAAGCATTTTCACCTTACAGCGAGAAGGTCCTGGGTTCGATCTGGGTCCTCTCTGTGCGGAGTTTGCATGTCCTCTCCTCATCCGCGGGAGTTTCCTCCCACAGTGCAAAGACATGCTACCAGGTCAATTAGACACACAGAATCATCCTGTAGGTACCTGCGATGGACTGGTGCCACACCCAGGGTGTTACCTTGGGCCTTGTGCCCATTGAATGAGCTGGGATAGGCTCCAGCACCCCTGCCGACCCTAATTACGATAAGTGGTTAAAGACAATGAACAGAACAAACAAAATACTGTTATGAGGGTGTATTACATTTTTAGAAAGGTGCTTTATCCAATAATCAAAGTTCTAGCTGCATAATTACTGAACATTATCAGGATCTGGGTTGGGTTTTTTTTCGATTTTATTTTCAGACCCACACCCCCTGCATGGTAACTTTTGACCTCTCCGACATGGACCGTGTCACCGGGGCAGCAGAGGATATTCTGAAGTGTCACGGTCACGTGGACATTCTGATTAACAATGCAGGCGTTAGCTTCCGCGGCTCCATCCTGGAGACACACATGTCTGTCCAAAGGAACGTCATGGAGACCAACTATTTCGGCCCTATTGCTCTTACTCAAGGTAACGAATGCAAACAGAAAAACGTACAGGTCCACTCCAGTACAGGCACAAATAAATAAGATGAGGCTCATTTTTATGCCATTCAGAGATATAATTAAATTATAAACAGATGTGGAAAGTAACTAATTACATTTACTTTCATTATTGTAATTGAGCATTTTTGTGTACTTGAACTTCTGAAAGTAGATTTTACAACCTGCACGTATACTTAAGGATGTTCTGTATTAATTCGCTACATAAAAAAAACATTACTGAGAAAAAACAAGCTGCTGCCGGGTTGCCAGATCACAGAGGTTTTCAGGCAAAACCCTAAAAATCGGGCAAAATGCATACATGTTATATTACAAAGGTCGATCGGACACACTGAATCGTCTTGTAGGTACCTGCAATGGACATGCACCCCATCCAGGGTGTTACCTTGTGCCTTGAGCCCGTTGATGAGCTGGGATAGGATCCAGCACCCATGCCTGACCCTAATTAGCATAAAGGGTTAAAGACAATGAACTGAACAATATTTTAGTACGCTTTCCGCCTCAAGACTAGTTCTGATACATCTGCTATGTTTCCTTCTCTTTTTGTCTTATATAAACAGCCATTCTTCCTTTCATGGTGAAACGAGGCAGCGGACACATCGTGGTGATCAGCAGTGTGCAGGGGAAAGTTGCCATACCTTACAGATCAGCCTGTGAGTAAGCCTGCAAAAACAATTCTGAACTTACCCGGACATTAGACTATTTTTATAATTTTATTTATATTGTTTGCATCTGCACTTTAGAGCTTTAACCCGGATATTGGACCGTTTTAAGTTAATCATTCCAGTCGCACCTGCACCTTAGTTATGGTTGTATATCTTGTTTACACATATTAGTACTATTATTGTTGTAATATATATCTATCTAAAATATTATTGTTGATGCGAATTCAATATTACACCCCTAACTAATTGTATGTGTTATTATTATTTTGTACACTATATTACACTATATACACTATATTATATTGTTACTATATTGTACAATCGTCTGTGTTATTATTATATTGTACACTATATACACTATATTATATTGTTACTATATTGTACAATCGTATGTGTTATTATTATATTGTACACTATACCATAAACTGTACTAACCACACATTAACATTAATCATATGTACAAGTTTATTAGTTCATTGTCTTTAACCCCTTATCCTAATTAGGGTCGGGGAGGGGTGCTGGAGTTTATCCCAGCTCTTCAACGTGTCTCCAATCAACCTGGTAGCATGTCTTTGGACTGTGGGAGGAAACCGGAGTACCCAGACTAAACCCACGCAGACACGGGAAGAACATGCAAACTCCACACACAAAGATTGCCCCACCTGGGAATCGAACCCAGGACCTTCTCGCTATTAGGCTACCCACTAAGCCACCGTGCCGCCCCATATGTACAAGTTTATTGATATTCCCCGTTTCATTGCTCAATGCTACTATTTGCACTTCTGGTAAATGCTAACTGCATCATATCTACTTCCCACAGTCCTAATTCCATCCTCTCACCATTCTTTTCTGACCGATTTCAATACATCAAGGTCACAGACGTGACCCCTCAAGAATGCACAGCTGAATAACAATCCTAGTTCTTTACTACAGTTAATCGTATTGAAATTACACACAGATGTCTGTGCTGTGTTTAGATGCGGCCTCCAAGCACGCCACCCAGGCTTACTTCGACTGCCTGCGGGCGGAGGTGGAACGATTCGGTCTGCACGTGTCCGTCGTCAGTCCAGGATACATCAAAACCAACCTGTCCATTAATGCAGTTACAGGAACCGGGTCCAAATATGGAGGTGAGAACGTTGGCTGAAATGTGGAAGCACGTTTGTGTATATGAATCCTGTATCAAAGAAGTTGGGTATGTCAAGGAACTGGACTAATAAGCCGAAGGTCGCTGGTTCAAACCTCACCACTACTAATTTGCAGTTGTTGGGCCCTTGAGCAAGGTCTTTAACCCTCATTGCACATGTACTGTAACTGTAATGTAAGTCGCTTCAGATAAAGGCATGTGACATGGAAGAATAACTTTGTTAAGTGCAGTACAACGAAATTCTTTCTTCGCATATCCCAACTCTGAAAGCTGGGGTCAGGCGCAGGGTCGGCCATTGTACAGTGCCACAGTTAGGGTTACTGTCTTGCTCAAGGATCCAACAGTGGCTGCATAGCAGAGCCGGGATTTGAACCGCCCATTCCATTGGTTGATGGTCGAAAGCTCTACCCACTAGGCTACCACCTTCCCTGGACCTGACCCTGGTGGCCAGTTATTGTCTGCTCCTGGCACTGCCAAATGTGGCCGCACGGCTGACTTGTTGCAGAGCCGACTTCACCCATCAAATTGCGTTCCTATCATCCATTCACTGAACAGTTGCAAAAATACATATATTTATATATCTGACTAAATGTTCTTAAGTTAAAGAAAGTTTGTATTTCAGGAGATACTTCTAATCGAACATGTCTTTATTCTGGGTTGTTCGGCAGTGATGGATAAGACCACAGAGACAGGGAGTGACCCGGTGGACGTTGCTCATGCTGTTCTGAAGGCCGTCACTCACACACAGAAAGACGTCCTATTAGCCGGACTGGTGCCCACCCTCGCCGTCTACCTCCGCACCCTCTGGCCCAATGCCTTCTTCAAACTCATGGCCTCTCGGTCCAAAAAAGAGAAGAAGGATTAAAGAACAGTAGAAAGTAACCACAGGTATTTCATTCCATGGGAGATCACATGCAGTGTTATACAGATGTTTTTTATCAGAGTTGCCATCTGATTTATTGTAATGAATTCACTGGGTGAAATAAAAAATAATAATAATAAAAAGGTTTTTATTTATTAAACTTATTTCTTGTCTTGGGACCAGAATTGTGTAAGCACAGAGCTTCAATTATGTTTTCACACTCACACACACTATTAACCACTTATCCAATCAGTCTATCGATTCAGTGTCTCCAATCAACCTGGTAGCATGTCTTTGGACTGTGGGAGGAAACCTGTGAGCCTTTTTAAAAAAGTAGATCAACCATGTGCCAGACACAAATCCATCGTGGCTACTCAATGACTGTATGCACTGTGTAGACAACGAGAGGAAAGTTTTTATTATTGATAACCAGTTGACACTGAAACGAGAGGAAAAGAACGGCAGAGATGAAGGTCAGGTTAAATCTCCTATTGTTTAATGAAAAGGTGAATCATCAAGGCAGGGTACAGTAAAACTACACGGGGGAGGGAGAGAGAGAAAGGGCTTGAAAAGTAATACTTAAAATATGTCTGTGTTTGCCTTTCAACCACGAGGTCACTGTCCACGTGCGGGAGCTCAGTGAGGATCATGGACAGAGCAGAGGGGGCACAAGTGCATCGCCGTGGTCACTCAATAGTGCACAAAAGGGGGATTTTGTCTCATTTGAACATAACCGCCCCGCTGCATTGGATTCTCCCATCCGGCCTAATCGTCTGTTCTTCTACTCTTAGGGTGCAGATGGGAGAAGAGTCGAAGAGTCCCGCTCCGTCCTTGCTGTTCTTTTTGTTTTAGCGTTTGTTCCTCAGTCCATTCACGTGTCACGTTTTTTTTCTTCGCCCGTGGTCGTCTGCTCGTATTTTAGTAGTGCTTCTCACCTCCCTTCCAGCATGTCTGTGTGTGTGCGAGATGACGTCTGGGTGCGTGTGGGGTTCATACGGCGTACAGTTCGAAGATCTTCTTGACACAGTAGGCCAGGGCGGCGAGCGCTATCGTGTTGTGGAGTCTCTTTCTGTGCACGTCGTCGCGGCGCACCAGCACCACCGGCGAGGACGAGGTGAGAGTGTGCAGGGGCAGACGCGCCAGCTTGCGACTGTCGTACTCCACCTGGTACTTGCAGCACGGGTCGAACTGCCACGAGATGCCGTAGAGGGTGGCGCACGCCAGGCTGATGGCACCGGCGGGCAACGCCACGTAGCGAGAGTACTCGGCGGGGAGCGCCAGCGGCGTCAGGAGGCAGGCGGCACCGGCCAGGACGGCAGTTTTGTGCAGGCAGTTCCCCACGGCGACCCAGCGGGCCGTCTCGTCGCCGATGCGCGTGGGCTCGATGACGATGTAGCGGTACTGCGCCTCGAGCGCCTGCTCCAGCTCGTACTCAAACTGCTCCTGTGCATTCTCACCGTTGTAGATCTCGTGCACAATGTAACACTCGGCCGCCGCCGCCATCACTCCCCTGTGAGCCAAGATCGGAAAGCATGGTTTCATTTCAGAGATCAGAATAGTTTGTAACACAACAGATTCTCAATCTTTAACTGACTGTGACCCACTGTGTCCATTTCAACTTGTTAGGGGTCATTTATTTATTTAAGATTATAACGTCATGTTTTACACTTTTGGTCTCATTCATGACACATGGTCATTCATTACTCAAAGTTAATCTTCTCACAGGTTTATATTAAGCACCATTGTGGACAATTTTGTCTCTCCGATTAAACCGGCTGCATGTTTTTGGACTGTGGGAGGAAACCCACACAGAAAGGACCATGAAGGCCCCACCTGGGGACCTTCAAGACTTGCTTGCTGTGAGGCGACTGTGCTACCCACCAAACCACCGTGAGTGTTTCTTTTTTTAATCATGTGTCTAGATTCTGTGCATGCCGTTTCTTAAGTCATGTTAAAAATGTTGTGCAAGGGTATTAAAAAGGTCATGCTGTCTAGAAGAAATGACATTTTGTCTTTGTGTGTTGTACTTTGAATATAGCAATACAAGGGAGTTGACAGTCGAATCTACTTGCACACTTGAAATGTTCATAAAACCATTAGGTAACGAATAAGTAGTAAATTCATCAGTAAGCATCGTAAAACAATCACTTAAAATTTCACACAATGTACTCAAGTGTTTGGTGTGTATTGCACAAATAATCTTTAAGAAACAAATTATCTTTCAATTATGTTGCTCAACCACCAGATAGAAACTGTAGACTTGGTTAGCAGTCAATGCTAACATAACCGTGCTACAGACTATGTCACGTAACTCCCTCGCTGTGCTTATAAACATTTCCTGCAGTTTATACATTTATTTACTTGACAAAATATGACATATAAAAATATGTCGTATTGTTTTAACATTCGCTACTCGCGAATAGAGTTTGGGTTCTACAGTTTGGTCCGTTAGCATGCTGGCTATTCATCAAAACATCACATGAAGCAAAAAATATTTTCAAACTTTATGCAGCTTTCACACACATGACCGACGCAGGCTTTAAACAACGCAACACTGCGCATTTATTACATTGAAATGTGCGTCTTAAAGTTAACAAACGCAGCGTGTGAGAACTAAATCGGTGCTAACTGACCTCTCCCTGTTGACTGGGACACCGCGCCTCCTTCCAAACGACGCCATCTTGGACAAGCAGCGCGATGCCGTGGTGCAGTGATGCACACTGGGTAGCGTAGTTTTCTACTCAGTGCGTTCCTACAGGGCGAGGCGTTACACGTGACTAAAACGAACTACACTTTCCATCGGCCGATGCTCTTTCCACGTATCCGCTCGTTCGTTATTGAGTTTAAGATATTAATTTGAAACAATCATCCGGATATTATTAACTAATAAAACATCTGGATGGTATACGAGCATTTGAATAATAAATTATTTTAACCCAGTAGACAGATCTTTGATTATATATTTGCTTTGCTCTGTAATGACCAATCAAACACAAGGACACTACATGTAACTATCAATAGGATAAAATTCTGCAGTCGTTACACCCACGCACACAAACAACAATAGTAGATTATCTTAGCCAGATGTGTTAGAACCTTTGAAAATACGGGAAACAATGGATTAGAACTTACCCATGCTGTGTCCTTTCCACGCTGCAGCTCTATGTACCCGCTGGCCGTGGCTCTCTGGGAGGGGAAGAAACGACGGGAAAACTGGTTAACACGCCCCCCTTTACCCGAATAAAACCCCTTTCCATACGTTTAGTAGAAAACCCTGCATACAGGTCCAGATGTGTCTTCCTCTTTATGCATTCAGATAACCAAAAACTGTTCGCCACAGCACTTGGGTGTCATAACCTTGATAAAGAAACACAGGCACAAGCTTTTATTTTCCATTCGGTTCCAGCAGCCCAGTTGGAGTGGCAGAATTTTCTGAAAGCACACCAGTGTAGAGAGTCGGAATTTCTTGGTTCAAAACTCAGCATTGCCACCTAGCCACTCGGGTACACACCAGTATAAATCCCATTTGCCTGTCAAAATCATATTCTCCCGACGATCTTAGCACTGCAGAGATTTAATCACATCTGCTTCATACGGTGCATTTCACAAACGAAGTTAAGTCACTATTTACTCAATTAATTAAATACAGATATAAAAGCTGCTGACATTTCCACCCATTATACTCAGAGTTATAATTATTATATTTAACTGAAATAATCGTTAATACAATTGTTTAAGTCCAGTGTACCCTTATTTCTAGATTTGTCGTAGCTATGAGAGCAGTAAAACTCCAACAGTCCAAAGACAACAGTCCAAAGACATTCAAGAGAGGTAAATTGGAGATACAAAATTTCCAGTGACTTCAAAATAACCTTGTAAGCTGATTAACCTTGTGCTATGAGTAACCATTAAATAAATCGTAAAACATGACAAATCCTATTAAACGAACGGATTTGCTTAACAAATTGCTTATATAAACATCACAATAGGTTCAATTGTCAGGTGGGTGTGTTGCAGCCATGATGAAGTAGGAAAATAGAAGCTAATAAGGTAGATCATTTAATTTCATCAAAAAATGACCGTGATCATTACTGGAATCATTATTATAGAGGCCTGGTGGTTAGAGAACTTGGCTTGTGATCAGAAGGTTGCTGGTTTGATTGTAGTGCCCTTGCTCAAGGCATCAAACTGTCTGTCCAGAAGTTCCAAATGTACAGTGCCTGCAAAAATAATTACCATAATTATGACATTATAATAACTGCACCCTAACCCAAGCACCCTGTTACAATAACATACTTGTCAGTCATTAAGGTTGGTGGACATTTTAGAAAATTCCAATCATTCATTATTAATATTAAATAGTTTATTTTTATTTACTCTTCAGGAAGGGTTGCAAAGCATCCAGTGTAACTCAGTCACTGGGGACACTAAATTTTATGATATAAATACTTTTAATGGCAAGAGTACTCAAAACATCTATTTTATTTAAAACAAGAAAAACAAAGTACATAAATGTGAAAGACCTTGATGAAGCTCAGGTTAAACAGTTTCTGGTGAACCTGTTGGCATTGAGAGCACAACCTTCATCATCATCAGTGTTCGATGTTGCTGTTGGATTAGTGCCAAGGCAGATATTTGAGCGGTCATCTGAGCACCTTACCCTGTTTATTATTGGGCACATTAAAGGCCATTTCAGGTCTTTGCTGACACCTGAACAGCTGAACATCCAGTTCCCAGACAATGGGAGTGAATATGGAATTGGTGTTCAGGGTGATCTAGTACCCAAGTCATGCTGAAACAAACACACCTGTCGACAGGAGAGTTGGAAGCACACATTTTACCCAAGCTGTACATCGATCAGGCATAACATTATCCCCCTTCCTAATAATTGGCAGCCTGACTGGTCTGCTGCAATGCAGCCCCATACGCAGCAAACTGTAACACAACTCTGAAGCAGCATTGACTTTTTCAGCAACTGGAGCTACAGTGGCTCTTCTATAGGATCAGGCCACAACTCCCAGCCTTTGCACCCAGTGGATCGATGACCCTGGTCCACTTTTTATGGATACTGACCACTGCAGAAAGAAAGCATTTCTAATTACCTTTTCTGGAGGTATTTGGAAAACTATGAAAAATAGATTTTTTTGTAATGATAAAGCCCTCTGCTGTACTTTGAATCATCATCGATATGAATAGATTATTTCTGAATCGTTACATCCCTAGTTATTATGCCTCTTTTTTCACATTTCGATGCATAAACCATAATTAAAAGATAATAAGCGTTGTTCAGTTCATCTGTCAGTCGTCATAACATTGAGCCAGATCAGTGTACAAATAAGCTATGTGTGTGGTTGAATTAGGGGGGGGGGGGGGGGTTCACACTTTTGGCCATGATATTAACATGATATTAACATGATATTACACCCAAACAGACGTTAGGCTCAGTATGGGGCAGTGTTTAGAAATTGAAGTGTAAATCCTGAGAGTGTCTGTATCGTTGTCCACAGGCCAGGATTGTCTGAGGAGTTTGTACTTCCTATCATCCCTGGATTTCACACAGCACCTATCACACACCCACCCAGGTGTGATGCAACGTTAGAGTGACCCGTGTTGTCTTTCCATGCTCATGGAAGTGTTTCATTTATGTGTATATAAGCACCAGTGTACCTGAAGGCAGCAGGCTGGAGAAGCATGTGGAGTGTGACGATTATGTACCCCAATGAAACGTTTTTATATATCATTTAGGGCATTCCTAGAACCCCTGCTTTAACCAGTCCAGAGTCCTGAGTCTGAATAAACCTGGTCCACTCCAAAGCGCCATTATGAAGTTCCCAGCAGAAACACGGTATGCAACAAAGTCTCTTGCAGATTATTTTAGTCCTGACACACAAATCTGTCATTCACACACACTGGATTCTCTGAAATGTCCATTACTCCTGGTTGGCTTTTGTTTTAGTGGATGATATGCTCCAGGTAGTATGGGTGAGGGTTTTCCTTGACATATTTTTGTATGTACCAACAGGTCAGGTGAGCCTTGAGGTCCTCCTCAACCACAAAATCCATCGCGGCCTACAAAACAAACAAACGCAAAAACAGTCACCACAAAGTGTCATTTGGTATATTTATTCTATGTGTCTCCTTAATTTAGTTGTTAAGTCAAACAGGACAGTGTCTAGTGGGTAGAGCTTTGGATTATCAATCAACGATTGGTGGTTCAAATCCAGGCTCAGTTTTGCAGCCATTATTGGTACTCTAAGCAAGACTCTTAACTCTGACCCCAGCTTCCATACAAGCTGGGATATTCAAAGAAATTATTTAGAACAGAATAAAGGCATTCTGTTCTAGTCTATTCTTATTTTTCAATGCTCATCCTCTAATGCAGGCTTTACACGCGTTGACACTGAAGCCCGGCAGCCCTCTCATACAGCAGGGGCTGTAGTTGCCATGTCAAGGAGATAAATCCCCATCCAACAAATTTTCCCCTAACTTTAAAGGAGAGTTATAGTGCAATAATTTACAATACTTAACCTTGGCCAGGTGTTTGGCGATGCCACGCCCTCTGTAAGCGTCTGGAACCTCTGTGTGTTGCAGATCCACTGTCTTCTTCCCAACATATTCATACAGCAAAACAGCTCGATCATAAGATCCTGTGATTAAAAAATGAGATCCAAATGTGATCTACTAAGACTCCAATGTATAGTAAAAATTCTTAAAATCATAGTGACAGCCATTATTTACATTAACTTGGTTGATCTGTGTTTGAAGTACATGTAACAAAATGCTAAATTCGTTTACCCTTATTGACCAGGGTAAACATTTTTAATTTAAAACATCAAATGTTCAGATGGTGCAGTGGTAAAACACTAGTTGCTAGTACACCAGAGCTGGGATCTCAAACATTGTATATTGAGCAGCCACTGGTATTTTGTTTATATGGGGTGGTACATTAAGCTAACTGGCCATCAAACAATTGCAATTACAACCTTCGCTGGCTGATTGACGGCACCTAGACAGGGGCGGGGAAAGAGTGCATTGTTCAGGTGTGTCTCTCCATATACAGTGCTGATCTGCATATGTACAATGCCTAGTGTTCGTGACGATGAATAGTTTTCCTTAATCAGAGTGGGAGTCTGGATAGGCCCAGAGGAAGACCACAGAAATGTAAACATCAAGCAGTTACTGTGTTCAAACCGAAACCGTTACCATGTTATTTTCTGTCAGAGCCTGGTGGATTATGACGTCACAGGAGCGCTGTTTCAAACTCCTCCTCGTACAGGACACAAATAATGTAGCACATTCATTACATCACGTACACTGTTTGGTGGAATTGGGGCATCACTGAAAGGTGCATCACGAATTTAAAACGTATTATACGACAGAGAACCGTTAAGTCATGGAAGAAAACACCAGAAACAACTCGATGTTTTGCCAGGAACGTTGTCTGTTATTGTTCTAGCAGGAAGTTCGACGAGAACTGGCTCGTCTCGGCCCTCCTGGAGAACAATAAGTCGTCGCTTGGTTCGTTCGTGCCAGGCAGTACACCACGATAAAGGTCATTTGCGCCATCAATGAAGAACTATTCGTTGTTATGCGAATGTAAATCAATAGCTCGCTATGCTAAGCTAGCAGCCGGTTAATCAGTTTAAGGTGTTTATGCAGACCAGGCGGTCCCGTATAGATTAAAAACACGACGGACAAGATATAGCAAAGTCGGACATCTTAAAATGTAACACGTACACTACGACGCATCTTTGTAGGCGTAATGACAGTATTTAAAGACTCGCTACACAGCTAGTGTGTTGCAGTGCGGAGGATGTAAAGAAAACAAAGCCGGATCAGACCGTAGTGTAAAGAACTGAAAACACTCTACCGTTCAGTCGGATGCTGAACTGTCGGCGTTTCTTATCGTGTTCCACTCGGATCGGACTGTTGATTTCAATCACATTGATCTGAGCAGCTTGGGCCATAATGTCTCACGGCTCAACGCGACCGAGCTCGATTCGCCGAAAGCCAAAGCAGCAGCGCAATCACACACACGCACACACCGCGTCGCTCAGCCATCAAGCTAAAACACTCGGGCCAGGGAAATCAGCTGTAAGATCACGTGTCCCGTATGAGCCAATCCGAACCGCCTCTCAATGTTTTGATCTTCAGCCTCGTGGTGATGACTACGGAGCATTGCCGAAGGATGGCGCACTATTTTGTGCAAAACATCACGACCGCTTTGATGCTCACACAGGCCAGCCTTCGCTCCACAAGTGCATCAGTTAGCACTGGCCGCATATGACCCGTCACCTGGATACCACTGTTCCTTCTTTAGGCAATTTTAAGAGATGTTCTGGCCATTTTAGGAAGTTTACCCTCAAATCTGTCTTGCTCAACAGGATTGTTTTGACCTGTTGGTTTTAGTCAACTAATTATCAGAAGAATAAAGTTGACTACAGTAAAAAGTACAATGCAAATGTATTTTCATCAGTTCTGATTGGATGTTGTCCTTGTCAGGCATTTTCTTCTCGTTAATGTCAATTAATCATCAATGTTATCTTTCTCTGTCATTTTAATTTAGTTATGGTCATTCGAAAATCAGACCTAATAATCCGTTTTTTGGCTCGGTCTTATGTAATCTAATTTTATGAGATAGTGGATTTGGAATGTTCATTAGTTGTCAGTTATAATGATCAAAATGAAAAGAAAGAAACATATATCTGTAAGTAATGAATGAATAAAATGTTTCTCTTTTTTTTGAATGGAATAAATCAACCTTTTCATGATATTCCAATTTTCTGACCAGCACCTTTAAAAATAAATAAGCAAAATAAATAATGTTTGAATGACACAATGAATTAATGAATTGATGATAAATTCTGGCTGAAAGGCTTTAATTTGTGACTTGTGTTACTTCCACGATTGTACGGTACTGAAAAAGAGTTAACAGATTTATTAAGGGCATTTTAGCTCTATTAAAGCAGAATTAAGTAATATTTCACCTTATTTCACATTATCTGTGATATATGTGAGATAATTCTCAGTATTTTATGATTAATATTTAATGTACACTGAACCTCCAGTACCAGTATTTTTAAACAACGATGTTCATATGCATGAGGTCAGATCTAAATAACCTAAGTGGCTCATAACAACACCACAAAAGTGCTCTGACTAGATCAATGCAGTTCCTTATACTTAAGAACATCGAAGCACTTCATTCTTGAGCCACAATAAACTCTAAGCGCCGACCGTAACATGCGCAGAACGATCCAAAAATGAACCTTACTGCGCACTACGACACATTGTAGTTTACGCAGTTCAATCAAACGTGATCAAACTTTTTCACACTGATAGTGAAGGGGAATTAAAGCATTCCCTGTTGCACTAAGCCTGGGCGTGATGTTGTACTATGGTGGACTGTAGCGAACCCACTCTAAACACAGCGATTCACGCTCAGGGAACTTCAACACTGCCGCATGGTTTTCTGGGAAGATAACTCCACCCCCTTATTGACAACGTTCTTACATGTACAGCAATTACTAACAAATGAAAACGATAAACTACAAATACGTTAAAAACAAAAAGCAGTGTGCTAATTAGAATATCGATTATGACTCCTGCAATACCTGCCTGATCACACGAGGTGTTCACCGTTCCGTGCGGTTCACGAATTTGAAATATTCCCTAACAAAAGGATAACGTTTATTTTTGGGTATTCAGAAAATAAATCCCCCAAAATATTTATGCCCATTGGGATAGGCGCCAGCACCCCTCCAGACCCTAATTAGGATAAAGGTTTGAAGACAATGAACTGAACTGAGCTTTTTAGAGGAGTGAATGTTAAAACTGCACAAACGGGGTGGGAGGGGAAATGCAACACAATAATGTGATGTCTCTTTTGATGTCCAAAAAGCTTATGGTCATCTGTCCACACTTTTGCCCATTATTGCAGCAGCTTTGATGATAATGAAGTCTACATATACACAGTTTATTATGTTTTGTTGGGTTGAAGATAAACATGTAGTCAGTGTGTTTTATGAATGCAGCATACAGCTGTCAGATCTTCGGTAGCATCATTTATTTCATTATTGGCCTTTCCATCCATTTCACTATTGGGCTTTCCCTTTGTTGGGGTAGCTCAGCACCTCAAGTTACCGGCTGGATGAAGCATGTTTTCAGTATTTCACCATTTGATATTGAGGCCATTGGTGCTTTTCTCTACGGCGTGATACT
>JAYDZF010000021.1:9937476-9953967 GCA_034509105.1 Microcambeva barbata | reverse complement strand
TAAGTAAAAATAATATAAATGTAATAATGTGTAATATACTAGTGATCTAGAGTTTGTATTTGCAGCTGTTCTATGATTGGCTATGAATTAAACTGTCATCGTGTCCTCACAAACATTAAGCCGAGGTTAAATAAAGAACATTTTCACAATTAATACATTTAGTAATCCCCAATTCACACCTAAATGAGATTCCCTTGTTAAACCGTGGCTAGAATAATAGCAAGCATAAAGAAATCCCAGTACAGATCAGCACGTCTGGAGGTGAGTGCTAATGTTTTCCCATCGTTAATATAAAAAAGATTCATTTCTGCTCTGCCACCCATGAGCCCTTACTCCTAGATTCTTTCTAACCCCATCAGTAGCATCTCCTTTTACCTGATGGGCATGCCATGACCTCGACAAAGTGGTATGGTGATTTCCCTCTCTTCAGCTTCTGAACAAGATTCTGAATGTTTCGGAAGCCGTAAGTGGAAGCAAAGCGCAGTAGGACTGTCCCATCTCTTTCTAGCGTGACTTCTTGGAAGTCTTTGTTTCTGTTTTGGAAAAATAAAAGAACATGAAGCAACCTACAAATAAGATAAGATGATCCTTTATTAGACCCACAGTGGGTCATCGTTACAGCAAAGGGATAGTGAGTCAAAAGTGTATTAATACATAAATGAAATATTGTACTAATAAATAAATGAAAAGATTAAATTTAAAACTGCAGATCCAAGGACCTTTGCAAATGCCTACTTGACTGGATCATTTGGACACAATGTATAGATTGTCTTATGATAAGTTTTAGTTTCCCAGTATAGTAATTCCCAATTTCCACAACCGCCCATTTAATGAATTGTTACCTGAGCGTCTTGTATGTGATGTCTTCCACTTCTACTCCGAACAGCCGTTTAGCAGCATGTGTATAGACGTGATGAAGGTATCCCCCTGAACCACTTCCAGCATGACAAAGCAACTCGTCACCACACAGATTACTGAACCTAGTTTCACCCACATACAAGCACACAACATGAAGCAGATTTCAAAATGTTATATATTTGTATACGAGATATATGTGAGATAAATATGGAAGTCATTGGGGGACTATAGGATTAGCTCTGTTGCAAGTCATGCCTTATCGGTGAATAAAAATATTCAAAAGAAATGTCCAGTTCAGAACAGAGCCAAGGTACAGGCTAAGAACATAATGCCTTTATTTGTCATACATCAATGGGGAAAATAAAAGACCACTTCAACATTATTATTTTTTTAATGTGTGTGTCTGACCAAAATAAAACTTTTATAATTGGAAAAAGAATTGCAATAGGATAAAACAACACTGCTCACATTTGTCAAACACACACACACATTTTAAAACAAACAAAAAAGTGGCGTCTTTATTTCTTCCACTGCTGTGTACACAAATACAAATGTACAGTACACAGCCCAAGGCTCTACCGACTAGGCTACCACTGTCCCAATCTGCTCATCTGTGTCAAGTGCTTTTATGCTACTGGTTTTCAAACTTACATTGAGTCTAACGATGCCGGCTCTATGTCATTTAGAGACACGCCTTCTTCTTCCAACATCTTCACAACTTCCCCTGTGACCAAAATTCAGAACATCGTGAACAGAGACTTTTTCACCTCATGAATTCAGCACGTCGCCTCTTACAGGGTCCCTCACCTGACGTAATGACACAGTCCACCTCTCTGGTGTCAGCCTCACTGAGGTAGAAATCGAGCCTTGAAGCTTCCAGTTTCTTGTCATAGCAAGGCATCACGGTCACATGATAAATGTTCTGCGGTTCAACACCCTGTACAGTCAAAAGATCGAATAAATATTCATCCAAACTTGTGAATACTAATAAAGGGACTTTAATACGTCTTTAATACCTGCTGACTGGCAAAGAAGTGCTTGACCAGAGAACCCATCATTTGCTGGGGGGAACGTGTTGTGCTGATATAGGGCAGGACGTAATCGCCGTGAGTCTTCTCAGCGTAGCAAATCCAACCTGTTCCAGATGCAAAAATGCTTCTGAATTTGATTATTGTTGTGCATGCAAAACATAGCTGCATGAATATGACTGTCTATGATACATTTTCAAATGGACAATTTTGTACCTCCGATGTTCCTTACTTACAAGTCATTAGACGTTTAGAGGAAAAGCCAGGCAGACATAGGGAGAACATGCTAGTCAAAAAAAGACAGACTAAGCCTGGATATATAGGAAGGACTGTGTCAGAAAGGGCATCCCATATTAAAAAAAACATGCCAGATCAATAATGTGGATCACGACAGTGCCAGTACTTGAAAAACGTGTTACTGCAGTGAGACTAAACCGGCTCTGGATGTCCTACGGGACTGATCAAAACTATATAAGGGCAAAAAAGGGAAATGGGACTTGGTATTGGATTGGTCTTACCAAAAGTGTTTCAAGATGGCACATAACCAGAACCTTACCATTATGAATTCATGACTAAAAAAGCAATAGATGTTAAAACCAAATTCTAATGTAAGCAAGTGAGAGACTGACATACCAGGGCAGGCAGATGTCAGCATCGGCAAGGCCTTTTTGTCCTCTTCTTTTCGAGCAAACCTTTCCAAAAACTCTCTCTGGCTCTCCAAAAGACTGAAGGTACGACTGAAGCCGGTGTCAAACACATAATTAACCCCTGTAATTTATTTATAAAACCACTTATTTATCCATGGCATGAAACACTTCCGTAAAGAAACACTGTCTAAACTTTTTTGGGCCACGTACCCAAACTTTTGAAGAACGCTGTAAGCCGTCTGGCTACCTCACTGCTGCTGAGAGCATAACGAGCACCCAGCGAGGCACGAGACTGTGGTGACACCGATACCACCACCAGCTTCTGCTCACTGCTGCTATTCTGCTCCACAGAGAAACGATCCTTCATACGTCCATGTCGATACGTCACATACTTCAACCAGTGTGTTCAATTAGTATACGACAGAGGTACCTTATTGAGGCGGAGCACTTTGTACAACTCCTCGTGGCTCTGCTGGGTGATCAGGACGCTCTCGGCTGAAGTGATGCAGCCACTGCAGGCTAAGCAGTCGTTCAGAGTGATCTTTGCTTTCTCCAGCTTCTGCAGTCCACCATCCTGGAAACAGGACATGATGTGATTCATAAGGTTTGTCACATTAAAACACATGCAACGTGACGTGTTACGACTTTATTGAGTACACATATTTTGGTCAGTGTGTGGTCTATTGTACATCCTTTCATCTCATCCCATAAAGGATTGCCACAGTGGACAGTCATCTGCATTATTGATTTGGCTTGATTTTTACTCAGGAGGCCTTGGGACAGACACTAGCAGAAAATCCTGAGTGCTGAATGAAATATCTTAATAATACAATATATAATAAATAATAAAATAAAGTGTTATTGGGTTATCAGAGATCAGAATAGGAATGCTACAATACGAACCTCATTTACTTGAAAGTAAGTCCCATCATCTTCTATTTGGATTTTGGCAACTGATCGTCCTTGTTTCTTGTCCACTTTCACTGGCTTTACACATTCCTGCACATCAAAGCCATACATTTTAGCTTAATCTCTGTGGACCAATAATCTAAGTATAATTCTATGTAATTTTAGATGATCTAATTACACTTTGAACGTTTTGGAACAATTTATGATACTACTAATACCACTTTCTTTTTTTTTTAAGTTATTCTCTATAACAGAAGCAAGTCTACAAATGTACAACCAGTTTAATTAAAACGTTTGCGTTCTGCAAGCTTTACAAAAATGTATGCTTTTGTAAACTACTTGTCTTGTAAATCAGTGGTCCCCAACCACGAGTCTGTGGGTCACTTATTACCGAGCCACAAAGAATAAGTAAATAAATAATTACCAATGAAATTATGATACCAGCTGAATGACTCCTGCTCCACTTTTGAGCCCCTAAACAAAGCCTTTATTCTTTACTTAATTATAATGCAATTTTCTAAATGACCAATATGTGTTGTTACTAAATAATTGCCCTTGTTTATAAAAACTGACCTCGTTAGCCCTTCCTGAACACCTGACAGGTGACTTAATGGAGCCAAGCCAATGTGTGACGTCACATTCACAACACTCAAACTATCGCGATATTTATGCCACACTCTTGTTCTGAGGAAAAAATGTCATATGTAGCTATTTAACATAAAGGAGCAAATATTAATTGTTATTTCTTTGGTTAACTTGGGTCCTAATGACCAAACTACAGGTCAACATATTGAGATAAACACTAAAACCCTGGTAATAGCTCCAAACTTCGCTATAGTGTCATTTCATTTCTCAAAAACATACAGGCGCTGTGAAATTGTTTGAAAATGAAGTCCTTAAACTGGCACCTGTGACGGAGTAATGTAATCGTCCAGATCAGTTAGTTGTAAGACGCCGCTGAAGTGAGACGCCATGTTGATTCACCTCCGCGCAATAACACCTCCCTCAAAATCGACTTTACCCGTGTCTCAAACCACATCACATTCACTACATAGTGCTCTACTCCTGGATGTTCTGAATCTCTGAATTTTTTGAAAGTCTATCAAAACTACTCAAGACATTTATCATATTTACTTATTACTGAATAGAAAGGCTATTGTTTAACGCGTTTTTGGAGACACTGAATGCGAAGTGTGTAGGGAGGAGGGAGCATGATCGATTCTGGACACGTCCAGATCCCATTGACGTGCTGCTAATGCGCCTCCCGTCGTAAAACAAACGGCACAGTACTTGCTCTAACACACTCACACGCACACAACAA
The DNA here is from genome assembly GCA_034509105.1 of Microcambeva barbata. Classification (NCBI taxonomy): domain Eukaryota; kingdom Metazoa; phylum Chordata; class Actinopteri; order Siluriformes; family Trichomycteridae; genus Microcambeva; species Microcambeva barbata. Next base: position 9,949,204 of record JAYDZF010000021.1, on the reverse strand, counting down.
ATAATGTTGCTTATTGATATAGTTTTGTTTGTTTTTTGGACGGTGTTTTCCCACCTAAGAAAAGGAAGTCATGTCACATATTGTGTGATGAACTCAAAATAAGAATTTGTATTTAATCCTCTTTTAGAGATATTAAGTAATTAAGTGAATAAGCTGACACACTTCAAATTTAAAAATGTACTCTTCTAACCCGACATAGGTTAGCATGATCATCAAGTTTAATAATGATAATTTTACTATCATTAATAATGATAATTGCGTTTTCTCTCAGATTTTTTGGACAGATGGCGGTTTCATTAATTCTGTAAAACAAGCAATGTTTTATCTGTGATTTCAACAAGGAATATGAAAACTACATATTTTGGGGGGTACAGAATTGAGAAATTATCTGCAACCATAACAGAAACAGGAAACATTTGTGAACCAGTGGATGTATACAATAATCCCAAAGCATCATGAGGAATATGTGCAACAACAGTAGCAGCTCTCCGGGCGCTGAGTATTTAGCAGCTAGCTTTGTAGAGAGATTCTCCCTGAGGATGTTTCTCTCTCTCTCTGGTTACATGTCTCAGAGGAATGGGTTATGAACTCGAAAGCAAAATTTTCACATTCACATACAGCATATCTGTCTAGTCCTCACCTTTACTGAGGCAAACTTACCGAGCTAGACAATCCAGCTCGTAATTTTATTGTATACTGTCGGGTTAATCTAACCTTAACTGCCTTTAATTAAACTACAATTAATCAAATGAACAAAGCTAGCCCTTTTACATATCCTATTAACTTGCAGAGATCAGGTCTGAGCACCTCATAATTTAACCACATAAATATTTAACATGATAATGCTTTTGCTGTTTTCATATCCATATTGAGTAAATAGGTTTACATACATATTTTCCAGTGAACAACGACATTTGGCATTTGATTTGACAGCAAGTCTTATTCAAGCATTCCTCTCAAAGTCCTGTTTTACATTGTAAATGCACTGGGGGAGATTGGATATTTTGTGTTGCCATCAACCACATATTTCCTTTCTTCACATACCCCAGCTCATTCATGTTTAGTAGCTTAGGTCAGAGTGTAGGGTCAGCCATTCTAAAGCCCACCTGGGGCAGAAATGAGCCCAAACTGGCAGCCACTTGGTTGTCCCACTATGTACACATGTATGTACAAGAAAGTGGACATGAAACGTGTATCTACAACTCTGATGGTGTATCTACAACAACTGGCCAGGGTTAGGGTGGGAAATCCCCAAATAGTTAAAAGTAGAGTAGCTCTATAACTGAAACTCCCCAAGCTAGTTTTGTGCACACAAGCTGGAACACGAAATAAACTGATTCCTATTTCGCACCCGTTAGCAATGGTTGTAGAGGCATCTGAACTAGAATAAATGGGAAGTGGGTCCACTTTAGTGTGGTGTATGAGATTGTGTGATTGACTAGTCAACTAATAATAGATAAAATGACCATTTTGAATGGCGCGCGGCTGCAATTGTGTATTGACAACGCGCGCATCGTTGTCTAGGAAGCGCGCGCGCAAACGTGAACTTGCTTTCGTTTTGCAGGAACAACTGAAAAAGGTATGAAAATCTCTTAATACCTCGAATTAACAACCGGTAATAACTACTCTTAGGTATTTCTGTATTTACTGCCCTGCACTGCCTGTTGCATATTACTGAGTAAGAGACATAAATATCCCATGTTGTCCTGCTCCAGTAATGTTCAGTGCCTTGTTGTGTAGTTGGTTACTGCTTAATTTGTGCGCGAGGAAATGACCTGAGTATTAAGTAGTATTTCTTACCTGTCAGGTGCGCCCCTATCAACAGGACGTGAGAGCGAATTATCCGACCAATGGTGTACCAGTAAAAATCCACCCAACCGTATAGATAAGTCAGGCTGTTATTATCATAACAACGTTTATTTACAACGCAAATCTATTGAATTCAAGTTGGTCACACTAACTTCAGAAGATCTTTTGGAGCAAACCTGCAGTCCTGTATCCCGTAGGTTGGTCCCAATACGACCAACAAGCTGACAACCTGACAGCATTTAACTCATTGCTGCTTCACCGTCGTGTCCACCTGCCTTAAGCAGCCTGTAGATTATTCCATTATCAACAAGAGACCTTTGGGTGCTGATCAAAAAGCACCAGTGTTTCTGCTTCAGATCATTGCATATTGGGTAAGTGAAAAGCTATACATTTTCACACATACAATGTCATTAAAGTTGTAAGGCTTTCAGATATTTGTTTTATTAAAAAGTCAAACTTCAAGTGAACACCCTGTTAAAGTTTACTAGATGGTGGTGATTTAAGAGGGATAATAGTTGTTTTATGTCAAAAAGTTCTGTAACTCCACACCTGGTAGATCATTGCATGTTACACTTAAATCATAAAGGGTGAGGAAGCAGATTGTGGAGTGGCAACACCCGTTACAGAAGAACCCCCATGTGTTTCATTAAAAGATTTCAGCTACTTGAGTACATTGACCAAAGATCCCTCAAATGTGTTTGCTAGCCAGTGTAATGCTTCATCTGGGTATTTATTTACTGACTTTTCACCCATAAATTACTGTTTCAATGTGTCATAGCTGCATGTCTTATGTCTGGCTGTGTTAAGGATTTCTTGTTGCCTGTTGCAACATACGCTATATTTTGAAATCAGACAGCATGTAGAATCATGTTAGTAATTTTAACCCTGTAGCAGTTAGTAGGGCAGTAAGTTCATCATAAACCTTGCAGCGCATTTTCTTGTTAGCACCGAATTTACAGGTTTTTCCATTGCATTCCATGGTGGTTTCTCACACCTGTATCCGTCTGACCCATCGATGGTCTGCCTTCAACAGGCACCACGCATGGCTGTTTTGGTAAATCAGGCACATTTCCACTGTAGGGTGGATGAAACAAACAATTTGTTTAAAGGCTTGACTGTTTAATTAAGAACACACCCATTGGGTAGTTATTATAATAAAGTGTCATTTGTTTCTAGACAGTGTGAGCATATGTAGGTGATCCAACAGGTTTGTAAGTTGACATTGTTCAGAATTGTAAATATCTGGTTTGGCCATTGGTACATATGTTAAATAAGCAGAGCCATGTCAACGTCAAAATGGTGTTGTCCCGAAAGGTGGCATGTTGATTTGACCATTTGTTACTATGACATGGCCGGCATTTTTAAATTCACTAAGATCTCAGCTTCTCATCTACACAATCCTTTACTATGTAGTCCATGAGTCTGAGGAAGAGCTTGGAATTCCATTTCCAATTCAATCCCCCCCGCCTTTTGGTTATAGATGTCAGAGGAATGGTTTTACTATTAATGTTCCAGTTTATTCGGTAAGTGTTCACCGGGGTTGAGGTCAAGACAGGTCAGAGGCATGTGACCTATTTAATAGGTTAGTAATTTTTACACTATTAAGCAAGGGTTGTGATTGAAACATATAATAGTTGGGGCAATGGTGGCTCACTGTTTAAGTGTGTGCCCAATCTAATGTACAACATATAAAGTGTGTTTACATATTTTAACCCTATATAATTTTTTTGCATGTTTCTGTTCTATGATGCATTGTTTTTGCTAACACATACCATGATAACCAGCTTAAAGCAAGATCGACTTAATTATGTAGGGATTTTTTACCCAATATTAAACATTGGTTATAATTTACTTTTTGCATACGTCTAAAATCATTGCCATTTTTTATAGAGAGTATATCACTAACAACTGTGTTCAAATGGGCTAAAATCGGGCTTTTGGATAATAAACTTTACCTTTCATTCGTTTTAAAGGCTCTGTGGTTCTTCTAAAGGGACATGACATCATCAACTCAATCCGTACCAGGAGATTTGATATAGAGAGTATTTTGCCCCTACCAAGAAGCTTAAAGTGATTGAGTTGTTTCTTCATGTGGAATAATGAATCAAGTGTATTCACAGAGAATGGCATCTCAGTCCCTTGTGTTATCAACCATTAAAAGGCTTAGTGTTGTTTTGCTGGCCGAAAAAGGGGGTATACATATAATGTTTATAAAATGTTCAGTATTGGATATTTTTTCCAGTACATGATTGAGACTGAGTAAACACAAATGATCTATATGTGTTGATCTATATTGATTGTATAAACGTGTGTGTGTGTGTTCATATGGCAAACAGAGTATATATACAAAGAGTCATTTGGCCTGTCCATGTTGGTATAAGTTGTCCAAGTTGATGTTAAATTCATGTGTGTGTGTGTGTGTGTGTGTGTGTTTTTAGTAACAAAGAAATGGATTATAGGAGGCTGTTAAAGTTGCTGGTGCTCTGCTTCTTTTTTCTGGCTGTAGTAAAGCTGTTTTTTGGCGGGTAAGCTCAACAATCTATGTGCAAAGATTTATGCAAATGTATGGGCACCGCTTAGCAAATTTGTTAATTTTAAAGTGGAAAGAAACATCGTCTGTTTAAAACATTAATGACACATTTCTTAGTAAAACAATAGCCATAAGTAATAGTACTGCTTGATTTACCAATAGTGAGTTTTCTTTTTTAAACTGTTTGATGTTCTAAACACCTTTGGTTACAGTTTTACCACAAACGGCCAAGGACAGACAGAATCAACAAGCAAAAGGTTCGAGATACTAAACCCAGGTAAATTCTGGTCAAAGAAAGCAGCTGTCCAAAAAGATCCACAACTTTTAAAGGAAGCTTTGCCTAAACCTATTATTGTAATAAAAACAAATCCAAAGACAATTGTGAGGAGCACTACAGACGCCCCAATGAAACGGGCCATAAACTATCTTCGTGTAGTGCACTTAGATCTCAAAGGTGCTGCACCGAACATCGGATATCTTCGACAGGTGAGCGTTTCTAATACTTAGCTTTGTTTTTAGTAGAAATGCTAATAGGTTAAATCACTTCGCCGAGCAGGCATAACATTTGGCCAGCGTTTGATCCTGAAAGTTGATGTTAAAAGCAGGAGAAATTGTTTAGAGTAAGGATTTGAGTGACTTTGACAGAGCCAAACTGTGAGAAACTTTCCAAAACCAGGTGTTCCTGGTGTGCAGTGGTCAGTATAAACCAAAAAAGGAACAGTGGTAAACCGGCAACAGGGTCATGGGTCATTGTTGGAAAAAGGGGAGCGAAGGTTGGCCCATGTGTTCCAGGTGACCGATTCCATGAATAGACTTATTAAATTAATAAATGGAAGCCACAACACATCATAACTGAACTTAACGGTTGAATTTTAATCTAAAATGTTATCTAGCAACAATGTGAGGCTCCATTTCGAATGCGAAAACTCTTGTCCATACTTTGACACGCCCCCTACAGAATAGTGTGAGAGTTTTCTGAACTCAGTTACACAGTTGTTTATAGTTTCTTTACTTTGACATTATGCATTTTGACTAACTGAATTGCTAGAAACTACTAGCAATGCTAGGAGCAAACAGTACACAAATTACTCTAATAATACTCTGATAATAATAATAGTATCTGTCAATTCCAGATCTTTCCACTTATTTCTGCATTGGGTGCGAATGGCGTTCTGATGGAATATGAAGACATGTTTCCCTATGAAGGTGACCTCAAGCTTCTCAGGGCACCATTTGCATACAGGTGAGCTCACCAATGGTATGCAAACTGTCAGACGAACAGTATGGCAAAGCTGAGCCATATAGCCAAATTTAATTTTATTAAGGAAATATATTCTGTTATACTAGATAGCAGCTCTTTCTGATAGCAGCTCTTTTTACTTACTCCCATCATATTATATTATGTGTGCACTAATAAAAGGCTGATCGTTCAGTCGGCTGTGAAGTCGGCTGTAGTTTTCTCTTTTGTTATAGCTTTTACTTTTGTAAGAGATTGAGTATGATGCCCTCATGGGTCAACCACTTTCTTTTTTTGGGACACATTCTTTGTCTTAGGAATAGAACTGCAGTCTTACCCTGCCTTATACAAAAATATAAAAGAATGTGAATGGTTTTCAAATAGCAATATTAGATTGTTATATTAGAAGCTTTTTTACTATCCATAAAATAAATAAATGGTTTAGAATGCTATGTTTCTGATCCAGTTTAATCTGTATACTGTGTTTAAGGTATTCTTTAAGGTATTAAGATATTTGCATTAAAAAGTATGGCCGATTCTGATTTTTGATGTTTTGAAACAGTGTGCAGGACATTGAAGAAATTGTGAATTTAGCCCACATCAACAATCTTGAGCTGATCCCCCTGGTGCAGGTGTTTGGACATTTAGAGGTGCATATAGGAACTGCTTAAATATCTATTACCATGTTGTATTACCATAAGTATCTTTCAAAGCTGATTCCATATCTGTGTTTTTGTGTGTGTATCCTGTGTAGTTTGTTCTGAAACATGAAAAGTATTTTAATCTGAGGGAGGTGGCAGACTTTCCTAACAGTCTGAATCCCTTGGCCTCAGGTAGCCTAGATTTAATTAAGGAGATGCTAACACAAGTCCTGAGAAGGCATCCGAATGTACAACGGTTCCATATCGGAGCGGATGAGGTTTGTAAAAATAGTCATCTTCTCTAGCAAAAAAATATTGATAGGTAACAAATTTGCTCAATTATTTAAAAAAACATTACATTTGAGGATCGATAAGATTGAAGTATAAAGTCTAGACACCTTGTGAGGACCTCAGAATCCAGCTCAGCCCACAACTTTTTAATATGTCACAAAGTTTAGACGTCAGAAGCTTGGTTTTGGGACATTATTCTATTGGCTAGGTCATTTCCTGATAAATATTACGTGACCATGGTGGTATATTTTTGTAATCAAGCTATGTTTCTATCAAATATTTAGGTTTTTGGGCTTGGTGAAAGTGAATCCTCAAAACACTGGATACAGCATAATGGAAGTCTAGGATATCTATTTCTCAGCCATGTGACAAAGGTTTGTCACTTTATGGCTGAACAGAGACCTGGAATAAAGCTGATGTTTTGGGAGGACATGCTGAGAAAGATCAGCTCTGCTACAATGAAAGGTATTCGAGAAGAACTTCAAACATAACACTTCAAACATGAACCCATCTATATGGTTAAATTCCCCAAACGTTTTAGTCCTACATTGCCCCATTGCCCCAACTTATTTGAAATTTGCTACCGTGTGAAGTGCAGTGAAGGGCTTTTTCAAGGGCAGGACAGGGTTGACAGGACACAGAAACTGCTGCTACAGAATGCTAAAATTAGAATCAAATTAACAAATCTCATAATTAGAATGGGCGTTGGTGAAACACTTCAACTTAGTAATTAGAGGTGGAGTCTACATATTTTGAGTCATGTAATGAATATCTATTATAGGTTTATATCATAACTACAGTAGCTGAAGGAGCTTCAATAAATACTAATAATTAAGCAGTATTTACTTTATAACATGTCCAAATACACTACTGAGTCACATTATTAGTTTGTGAGTGAGGTGAATAGGTGTGTATATATAAGGTGTGGAATCAATTTGGTTATGAATCTGACCTTGCAGATTGCACAAACACCCATAAATGCTGGTTGTCTTCCTTTGATTGGATGGGATCTTCCAGCAAGAAAGTGAACACATTTCACAGTACTACCCTGGCCCCCTGACTAGCCGGGCCCAAATGAGCATCTGTGGGACAACAGATCATCATGTGGCACTGTGACACGCTCATTCCTGCAGCTGTGGAATGTGTGGCAATCGGCATGGGACATTGACTCTTTTAGTTGGTGGTGGTCATACCAATGTGACTCTAAGAGTGTATATACTTTAGGTTCTGTATTGTAGTCAACTAATTACAATTTTTTTAGAATCAGGCATGACAAGTCTTGCATCACCTATGATTTGGAAGTATGATTCAAACATGGACATATCAAAAATAGGTAAGATCTTACTGATATAGTTGTAGTAGAAAGTTTTAAGTGCATCATTTGAATGACAAATACTTTTTTCATTCATAGGAGTACTTATATCTCGCTATCAAGAAGCGGGGTTTAAAAGTGTGTGGTTTGCAAGTGCATTTAAAGGAGCTTCAGGCATCGACCAGAGATGGACTCCATTAAATCACCACTTACAGAATCACTTAGCCTGGCTTAAAGTCATAAACTCCATGACCAAGTACCCATCAATAACATTGGACGGCATTGTCTTAACAGGATGGCAAAGGTGTGTCAATGAATTTCTATGTATTATAGCAACATATTATACTAGTAATTACTGTTTAATGTAGAACCCAGAAATATTATAATTTAATATCCACTAATTCTTATTAAGGATTTGTTTACCGGGTGTTGTTTACGGCTTTCACAAGAACACTTGTAAAGATAAAAATTTTATGTCACTGAAATTGAATCTTAATGTGTGGTGTGTGTTTTAGATATGAACATCACTCGGTGCTTTGCGAACTGTTTCCTGTCGGCACACCATCTCTGGCCATCTGCCTACAGACTCTGAAACATGGTAAGAACAAAGTAATAACAATAAGACTAAATGTAAAGGAAGTGTAACTCAGAATTTCTTTCTTTTGAAACAGGTTCATTCGATGAAACAGTTAAAGCTGGTATACAGCGCATGATAGGCTGCACAGTAGACCTCACTAAAAGCAGCTGGTATGAAATATTGATCCCTCTTTTTATCACTATAAATTGTCCTGTAAAGAGTAGCTTTCCTAATACTCATCTGAAATGTTTTCTAAACCATTCCTTTTAACTCACATGACCTCCAGTGAAGGCCCTCGGTCATTTCCAGGCTCCAGAATTTACAGCATGGTGCAGAAAATCCACAAAGACCTTCAGAAATCAGTGGAAAAAATAATGCAAAACAAGTGAGTGTTTTTGTCAATTCATATTCCATAATAAGTTAGTTTGGTAAATCAGACCTCATTTCGAAAAAAGGGGGCAGAGAAAATATCTAACATGCATAAAGCAGTAATTGTCCGTTTTCTTTGACCTGTTAAAAAAACAGTGTCTGTGATATTTCATGTTTTACCTTATTAAACAGTATAAACGCTCAATTCAGATTTGATCCGTTTTCCCAATACATCTGATTGTTGTTATGCATGAATGTTTTTCCTTCACAGTGCTGTAAGAGGTTCATTTAGTCCATACCAGCGGAAGTACAGCTTTGCAAATCCTCGAAGTGTTGGATATTTCAAGAATGAAGTAACAAAGTAGGTTTGTTTATAATCTTGTTTGTAATCTATGAAGAATGTCTACTAAGTTTATTTTTCTTGTTAATGCTTACATAAAGCCACAGTTCTTTTATTAGTGTCATGTACTGTATGTCATGGCAGTTTGGGGATTTTATTGATTTTCAAATATTTTTCGCTACAATATTTTTAACATTACAGCAATATTAATTACATCAATGTAAAGATTTTATCCTTAAAATAAGAAATGTAGTTGGAATTGGCTGTTGAATAGTTTACCATTTTATTGCCCCTTCCTGTTTGTGGTTAAATATAATTAAATGTATGTACTCTCCTCTTCCTCCTGTTAGATTTCTGAATGAGTGGGAGACAATATTGGAGACATTCCAGAGTGAAATGGACGCACTCTTCTATGCAGATACTGTGGAGGAGTGGATGGAGGAGAACGTCAACATTTACATGAATAAAGTCCGCAGCTTGGCAAAAGACGTGGAACAAACTTTAAAACTGAAAGGACAGCCAAAGAGTCTCAATCCTTCTTACGAAAATAAAGAAGTGTAACCTTATTTAAATGCTAATTTAAATTATAGTCATTAAATGTATTTATTGTTTACACAAAACTTATGTTACATGTGAAATATTTGCATTTGCCAAAAAAAGAAACATTGCACAAGGACACTGAAGAAAATAGGATTTAAGGTAAACATATGGTTGTATGTTAATAGGAGATTGCACTTTTTCTTTGGCATTGATTCCAGATCAGCATCGGGTGAACTCTGGAGTTCTTTAGCAAGCTGCTTTTATGAACTTGGTGGTTAATGGTGGTAAAGGTCATAGTCTGTTTGGGTTTCCTCACCAATTGAGATCTAAGTGCCTTTATGGAAAATGTAATTTATTGCTTTTATAATATTCAGCTTTTGTTTTGAGTGTCTTTTAATAAGGATTTTTTAAAATTAAAATTGTTTTTTTATATATATGTGCCCTCGTACAGTATGTTTATCCAAACTGGCCAGCAAGGTCTTTATCACACAATTGGATAGATGTGATAGTATTTAGTCTCACTTGTCATCATTCATGTCATAAATTGAAAATTGTATTCAATAGATTTATTAAAGACTACAGGCCACAAACGTGGTCTCCAAATTTCTATTTGAATGTGTATATTTTATACACTGGCTTATCGATGTGTGAGATAAACATACAAATCAAAAGGTTTGAGTAAACTTGTAAGAGCCATGCATGTCATAATTGTCTTGGATTTACAATAAAAATGTGTTCACTTTTTAAATTATGTTTGGCTTAGTGGGTAGAAGGTCCTGGGTTTGATCCCCAGGTGTGGATCTAGGTTCTTTCCATGTTTGTGTGGGTTTCCTCCGGGTACTCAGGTTTCCTCCCACAGTCCAAAGACACGCTACCAGGTTGATTGGAGACACTGAATTGTCCTGTACCTGCGATTGACTGGCGGTGTTACCTTGCGCGACTAAAAAGCTGAGATTGGCCCCAGCACCCCTCCCTGACCCTGATTAGGATGATGGGTTAAAGGCAATGAAACGAACTGAACTGAACAATTTCAAGCGACTATGAGACAACTATTAAGACAAATGAGTGCGAGCACAGTGGCAATATGTCTCGAATTATGTCTTTAATGGTATGTTTGAATAGAAATGAGACTATATTTGGTAAAGAACCGGATACAGTGGGACAACTAGATCAGATGTTGTTGTTATGACGAAGATGTCGTAAATCCGCCATGTTGCCTGTGCTGCAGCGTTGCGACAGAGACGGAGCGCCCGAACGACATGACTGAAGAACTGAATAATACGGCAGAAACGGTTGTCGGCCAGCCGGGTCCGAGTAGCATCATCACAATAACCACCAGCATCGGAGACGAAGGTATTAACGCGTTATTAACCAAAAGGCACTAAACATACACAGCACCGGATTGTCTTCTGTAACCGAGCCCACCCTGGCGGTAGCGTCACTGCCATCCATGCTCTACTTTTCATTTAGTTTAGCCAGCCAGAGTTAGCCAACACGAGCTAGCCTTGCTAACTGGCTAATCCGAGCTTCCAGTGGCGGTTTGTTTACGTGCTTCGGGTGTGTGAACTGTGATCGCTCCACCTGTCCAGTTACTGTCCACGGTGGAATCCTTATACTGTACATTAGTTACACTTCTATGGCTGTTTGTTTGTTTCGTTTAGCCAGCTTGTTAGCTTGTTAGCAAATTGTTGCTTTAACCGGGCTAACACACATCAGTGAGATTTGACCTAGTAATTCTGCACCAAAGCGTTCTAATATATATTTACCTACAATATCAGATATGGGTTTTTGTTAGTCACATCATAACACTGTATGTACTGTATTTGTGGGAAGTAGCTGTGTCTTGTTGGCTGGTCGCAACACTATCTACCAACAATTGACATTACATTTACACCTTAGTGTCCACCTGTCTAAAGCAGCCTGAAAATGCATTTTATTTTAATCTTTTAGTATAGTACTAAACCCACGCAGACATGGGAAGAACATGCCCAGGTCCCACAAAAAGGACTCGGACTTCCCTACTTGAGGAGCGAACCCAGGACTTTCTTGCTTTGAGGCTGCTCTTGGCCAACATTTATTTCA
>JAYDZF010000021.1:9815224-9827320 GCA_034509105.1 Microcambeva barbata | reverse complement strand
CTTATTTTTAGAATATTTAGCCCAATAAAGGCATCTGTTATTGTATAACTTTTATTCAGTAATTCACTTCTCTGTTTGGTCATTTTAATGATTTTAACCTTGGAACGTAAAAAGCTAGATGCACCTTTTGAAGGTAAATAAAACCCCCAGTAGCTTGAAGTATGCTGTTCACACTGGGACCTCTATGAGAAACGTCCAAAATCCGAAGTGAAATCCAAGCGAATATTCACAATTACACAGACTGAACAATAACATAAGCCCGTGTGTTGGATATTTTGGCTCGTTTTGTCGAACGTTAAGTGGAATTGTTTTGTAACGCTGTTTAATTCGTTGTAATCCATGCAGAGAGTGAATAAAATTTAGCAACTGAGGGGTTAAAATGAAGCGCAAGGCGGCAACAGCCAGCCTATAGAAAGGCATCAACGCCATAGCGCTACCATACCTTATATGGTCATGAACAAGAAATGGCTAAATATCGCCAATAATTGTAATTTAAAGCTCGAGTTTGTTGTCTAAACCGGGTAAATAAACGGATTGAAGTCACAAACTATCGATAATTTCGCTGGAAGATGGTTTCCAGCTGGAGAAAAAAGATCGCTGTGTAATATTTTTCCATTCACGTTGGGGATAAGTGAAAACGCCCTGCTGCCACAGAGGCAAACGAAAGAAAAATGGCAGAAATGAAATACCGGTTATACGGTTAATCTCCGATTAACTACGAATGTACGGTTACGTTTTCAGATGCAGTGTTTGTAAATGATTGTGTGCTCGCCGTATATGGAATAAAATGCCTTTAAGCCACCCCCGTGCCCAACTACGCATTCTCTACCTTGGGAAAGCGCACACTGCATGCAACTTAATGGAAAATAACCGAAAGCCAAACAAAACCTTGCCTTTGTTTTGACCTTGATGTCTTGGCTCAAGGTTTTAGGCGTTGCAGACAAAATGAGCTCAAAGCTTTACCACGTTTCACAGGCTGCATTTCAAGTTGAAGGTTTCCTGAGAGCTTCTAAAAAGACATTCTTGGAAAAATTGAAATTTGACATTATTAGGTGTCTTAATTAGCATGTGCCATTCTCAAGATAACCCAATTTCTTCTCATTCTTCTGGGAGACAGGGGAATAATTTAATAGTATTCTGCCAAGCAGGATCCTGGTATACCAAACCTTCCCCAAAACGCTATATAATTAGGTTATATGGACGGTTAAGAAAAATCCCCTGCTGAAAGAAAGCTAAGCAGCTTTAGGTGATTGCTGGTTTAAGATGGTAAATACTGAAATTGCTGGTATAAGATGAAACATGCTGGTTTTATGCTGGCTTAGCTATATTTTCATTTAAAGAGTTGCATTGTGCTGGTGTTTACATTCACATATTTCATCCAAAACATCATTCTGCTTTCATGATTTCACACAACATGCAAATAACTTTTTTGTCTGGAACGTATTATACAGCTGTTTGATTCACACGACATGTTAGGATTTGAAAATCCTGTTGACGTTTAGCCCTGCATTAAACATTGTTCTACATTAAATCCTGACTTTTTGTAGTAATCACTGCATATTATGTCCAGTATGTCCTCATAATCAGTCGAGGGAAGTTGAAGTACAATCAAATAATGTGTTGCATATTTCAGTTAAACTTATGCTTCAAGTGACAGACAACTAAAGTTAAATTGTAACATAAAATTAGATGTGCGGTTTCAAGCCCACAAGAAAGCAAATTTGCTGAAATTCACGACGCACGCCCACTTTGCCTCTTAGATTTAGCCTCTTAATTTACAAGTTAGGACTGAGAAAAAATCTTATTCAGTGTTGAATAAATATAATGTCATGGTGTAAAATAGAATGTCTCTTGATGCTGTAAACGCATGTACCTCTTCATATCTGTCTGTTGAACTATATTTTAATAGAAATTAATGTGGGCGTCCATATAATCCCAACAAGTTCCTTATTTATTTTATTTATTTGCCAAACAAATGTAACAGCCTTTTTATTTAACAGGACTACCCCCACTAGAAGAGCTCCAGAAGCACCATGTCAGTTGTTTACAGGTCTAAAAAGAATATTATGATCTGTTTTCTGCTTAACATATTCTGTTCTGCTACTGTTCACCTTCCTTACCTAAACACTATACTGAGCCTTAATTAGAAGAACATTGAAAACTGTTCTCCAATTAGGAGCAGAGAGCGTCAGACCTTAGGATGAAACCTTTGCGAAGAGTCTCCAAGTATGGACTCTCACAGGCTCTTTCACACAAACAGAAGTCTGCTTTGAGTGCCTGGCACCACAGTGCCAAAGAAAGAATGGACAAGAGAGGAAGAGAGAGAGCGAGAGAGAGTGAAGCCTCCATTGCCCAGCCAAGCGTCACATTTATCCTACCATAAAGGGATAAAGAAGAGGATTGGTTGAGAGCTGGAGGGGTATTAGATGAAAATGTTAAGAGGGGTCTGCAGCGTATGCAACTCAGCTTAGTGGGAGGTCATTATGTCCTCATCACCCAACAGGCAAATATAACAAGTGTACATAAAAAACGTACATGTCTGCTGCCTGTTCTTGGCAAACGTGGGCGTTTTTGTCGTGCATTGTTCACAAAACTGAAATAATAAAAAGACTCAATGTGCGAGGATTTTCATTCACTTTAAATAGTCCCTCAGTTAAAGGGCTTGTATTTTAGATGTTGCCTATAGTTTGCACTTCTATTGGAATGATCCATGTTCTTTCAAGAACTGCAGTATTTGGGTGAAATTAAAGCAGCTTCTCTCACTGCCAATGTCATTATCAAGCTGGTGAGAGTGTGACGGTGACGAGCACCCTCCAGTACCAAGACACGATGCTCTTCTACCCCCCTCTGCCCACCAAACCTTCTCCGGAGCAGGGGAGGGGGGTTGGTTATAGAGTTGAGCGAGGGGGAGGGGGGCTTCCACAGACAGTGCAGCTCCCTGTGGTGCAGTGGGATCTTGCAGGATTGCACCGGTGAAGCCATCAATACCATATTGAGCTCTGGCTTAGACACTCTTCAGTTTGATTGTGTCTATGCAATGTGTTGTGTGACTTCTCTATAAAACAGCATTATAGTACACAGCCTTTCTAAAACATTTCAAACAACAAGAGTGTTGTGCCTGTGCACTTGGCCTTCAATTTAAGAATAATGAAACCGCCCACTCATGATGAATCTGTGAATTCTGTAGGTTTTGCATTGAATGCATCTTTTCCTTATTCTGTTTTTTTTTACTTTTCTCTCAACCACTGAATCCAATGTCATGCAAATCGAGAGTGGCACAAGCCCTTCCCTCAAAGCACTTCACTCTCTTGTCTTTCCCCTCCTCAATAGTATCTCTGGGGAGAGCTTATTTGCCTTGTTTTAATTGCATTTTAATTCACACTTGCCCATCAGCGGAGTGCGTGGCCACCCTCCTTCCTCTGACAACCTCTACTAGCTCTGTCTGCCAACACATTTCACACAGCAGCTTTGAGCTGTGTGTTCCTGAGCTGTAACAAAATAACAGAGTAGCAGACCGTTTGGCCTGTTTGGCTAAATAGGGTTAGCTGAGTTCACAAACCATAAAGCGGGACGTAGATATGGTAGCTTGATAGGTCGGACGAGCAGGAGAGATGACAGATGAAAGGAGCATCTCTCAGTCTACCAATCAGAGACTAACTGGAGGGCCGCAGGATGCAGACAGACAACTTTAATGTGCTGGTCTATCTATATGGAAATACAGGAGCTCTGGAATCCACTCCACTGCGTCTGGTTATATGTTTGCTGATTGGTTAAATAGGAAAAAATTCTAATATAAAAAGTGTGTCTGGGGGTTGGGATTGGAATGATAGTGTAGAAATAGTAAGTTTAACATTTTTTACATTTATGGAAATGGATTTAATGCGGTAAAAACAATGTTTTTTTTGTTGTTGGACACTGCATTAGCACAGGCATTTTATTAGGCATGTTGTTTGTCTGTGTTTGACACAGAGTTATGGCAATCCATTAATATCACTTACTGGTGAAGCTAGGCTTGATATTTCAATCACTTTTAAGTCAAACTTCATGTTATTCTGTTTGTTTTTTTTTGCTTAGTTTTCCAACATCATCTCTTCTTTTCTGTGAACTTAAAGTACTAGCCATACATGTTGTGACACATGTAGGCCATGTTTGCTTGCTGCATACCTTTCCTTTAGAACTGTCAGCATGATCAAAACAGACTACGAAAAGGAACCGTCAGACTTAATTGTCTGGTCACTGAAACCACCTCCTATGGGATCAACTAGGGTAGATTGTTTACATCAGCCTCTGACAAAGAAAATAATAAAAAATAATAATATCCAAATGGCTGTAGTGTGTTATCGCACAATGTGAAAAAAAAACATTATGTTGGTCATTGTGAGTTGTGACTAAAAATCTAATCTTTAAATTGGATCTAAATGTATTGCACCAGCCAGTCTGATGGTTATATAAGAGGAAGGTTATGGATTTTTGTTCTGCTACCATTGAACTTAATAGTTAATCAATAGAGCACTGCATAGAATGCACTTACTAGCTATAACCTACCGATATGGAATTAAAACAAGAAAGGCATTTTTGTTTTTATTCCTATGTATACATATCTCATTTTCCTAAATCTAAAGATTCCTCCAAAGCCCGGTTGGGATTGTAACGCTCGATCTTCAGTAGACCAGTGTGTGACTGGTGAACAGAACAGACTCGCAGCTTAGTCCCAGAACGAATGCCTGCCATATCTTAGCAAACTATGGGTGTAGGTGTTTTGCTTGGCTGTGCTTTGCTTGCAGTGTGTATGTGCACACACCGTTCTTTTCCATGATGAATCCCTTCTGTCAGCAGCCCATTGACATCAAGTTCCGGTAGCTAGATTTCCAGTCCCCTGAGTTGAGTGGGAGAGCTGATAATGAAACATAATTTATGAATTTGAAAGCATTTTGTCTGTTTACATGGTATGGGTGACAATATGGTGGTAGGTCACACTGTCATTCTGAGACACGTGTCTGCATCACCACCATGCGTAAAGAGAGAAACCCACAATCTGCTCTTTCCCTTTTTTAACACGTCGTCTACTGTTTGAAAATGTCAAACCGAGCATTAAACGTAAAAGGTTTTCCACAGCAAAAGCCTCAGATCAAAAAAACGTTATACATATAGCTTTGTTACAAAGCTTTTACTCTCCCCCTTTTTCA
This sequence comes from Microcambeva barbata, assembly GCA_034509105.1. Classification (NCBI taxonomy): domain Eukaryota; kingdom Metazoa; phylum Chordata; class Actinopteri; order Siluriformes; family Trichomycteridae; genus Microcambeva; species Microcambeva barbata. The sequence continues at coordinate 9,822,134 of JAYDZF010000021.1, read as the reverse complement.
TTCTCCCTGCAGATCAGATGAAGACAGAAAAAGCAGATTGAACTGATCGACTGTATGACTCAGGTGTGACGTAAAACACTGCAACTTGCCTATTGTTCTCAGCTCTCCATTTCTGGCATCCATACAGACGCTTTCAATACCTTAGCTTTTCCTTTTAACACATTGTTGCAGCAAATTCTCTAAAAAAAAACAAAATTCTAAGGAGTATCAATTAGCACAAGGTAAATTATTGAATTAATTCATATTCATCTACATTTGTAGTTAAAAAGTGAGGGGTTGTGAAGGATATAGGGAAGAAAATAGTGATATGGACGTATAACTTTCATTATGAATTCTAATTTCATTATTAAGTCGACCAATAAAAACTTTAGTCAAGGCAGAAACATCCTCTGGGGTAGGGTGCCAATCCTTAGCGGCCAACAGACACACAGTCACACATTTAATTATTACCTATAGGCAATTTAACCGGAATACCCAGAAGATACCCAATGAAACCTGCAAAACAAATGAGATTAAACAGAGCATGGCCATGTTATTTAATAAAATTGCATGCAAAATAGATTTAATGACAAAAAACTTAAAGGCTGCAATATATTAATTTTGGCATCTAAGCTTTACATTAATGTTTGAAAAAAATTAAGGTGACATTCTTATAGTATAATGTAATTTCATTTATGGAAATATTTCAAATATCAAACCCCTGGATCTTTGGTTTTGCTGGATATACTTACATTTATTTCATTTGTCCTAAAGTAATTATTTTATTCAACCTGAAAACATTTAATGGAGGGCAAGAATTCTGTATCAGTTCTAATGCTGATAGAGTTCCAGTCCATTGCAGTCTCTCTCTCTCTCTCTCTCTCTCTCTCTCTCTCTCTCTCTCGCTCTCTCTCTCTGACCCACTTACACCTAAAGCAGATAACAGTAGTAAAACCTATTCATATCTTCAAAGGTTGAGAAGACATGGAAATATATGTCAGTCATGGATCGAATCTCAGTCTAATCTAAACAGTGTTTAATACAAAATGTACCTTTTCGAACAGATTAGTATTAGTATCAAATTAATATTCAACTCTAAAGCTAGAATTAGTACGATTTGAACAAAATCACTTTACTGCCCATTAAGATTGACCCAGACCAAGCAAATCATACATTTTAATCTCTGTTATCTAAATGTATTTTGGGATTTCCTTCACTCCCAGTTTAGATTACGTTATAACTCATTGTCTACATTTTGCATTTTTAATTCAATGATTTCATTTCTAAATGAATCAGTAGCTAAGTAACTAACTAAAAGTAATCAACCGGACAGTCCATCTGGAATCAACTAACTGGGAGAAAATTCTCACCTTAATATATGATTACCCTCACCCCCTCCTGCCACAATTTACGGAGCTGTCACACAGCGCCAAAGCAATAGATCAGTGACAAGCGTTCGGCATGTCTGGGAAAAAGCTTGACATGACAGGCTGACCCAGGTCATCATGCACCATGCCCTCATTCTGCTGCCTCTGTGTTTACGATGTGATACTGTTGGTTTCCCAGGGTGTAAAATAACACTAGTACTCAGCATGAGGTTCGTCGCTCTGTAGCACCCACTGCCACAATATGATTCCAGTGTTTCTTATTATATTGCACATTCTATCTTTGTCTGTCACGCAGATACAAGCAGCAGGATCGAAATCAAACCAAACATCACAGCATGTGTAGTGGCTTCACCGTGATGTGAAACCACTGGGCACATGGCAGGGTACACACGAGAGGGCAATTTAATTAGCCGATCCAGTAGCCAATTCCTAGAGACACACAGGTATTAACATTTAACTTTAATTAATCATAATACACTGACTGGGTCTAGGTTGTCAGTTCATTTAATTTAAGACTCTCTTTTAACTTGGGTTTTCACGCCTTTACAAGTTCCTGGCTCCCAGCACAATCTAGTGTCTTGCAACCATGTGGTTGAAATGTTCTCGGCTTGCAGGTGTCTCTAAAGGTGCATCTTTTGTGTAACTGAAGGTGCCAGAAAGTAGAAGGAAGCACCAGCAGGAGTGCTAATCAAACACCTCATGATCGCAATTTCTACACATCTATGTTCTCGCTGGTGTTATGTAAGGCTTGGACTACAATTACAACCAGGTTTGTTTTCTTATATACTCCAAAAGCACAAGTGTTTTATTTGATGTGGAATGAAGATACCATTTTTATAAAAAGAAGAAGAAGAAGAAGAGCATTTATTTGTCATTGCACATATACAGATGTACAGCACAACAAAATTCTTTCTTCTCATATCCCAACTTGGAAGCCGGGGTCAGAGCGCAGGGTCAGCCATCGTACGGCACCCCTGGAGCAGTGAGGGTTAAGGGTCTTGCTCAAGGACCCAACAGTGGCTAACTAGCAGAGCCGGGATTTGAACCACCAATATCTGGGTGATGGCCTAAAGCTCTACCTACTAGGCTACCACCATCCCACAAAAAATACAGGATAAAGAATGGTCATAACTATCTAACTGTCTAACTATCACATTTGTACATTCTAGAGGCTAGAGTAGCACCCAGTTGATCGGTGGAGTTCAGACTGTCAGTGCTGGTGTGCTAGCGAAAAATCCTACTGCTCCGACTAGGCGCAAAGGTCAGTGTCTAGTACAGAGTACATCATTGTCAAATTTGGAATAGAAATAGTTTGTGTAACAGATTTCCAATGGGCATTAGGATACTTTCTTTAAAGTGTATTTATTTCTCTTTTTAAAATCATTGTTTAAAGCATTTCCCACATTACTGTTAAGTATTACATTTTGTGATAGTTTGTACAATTGCACATATTATGTTGACAGCATAATTCATGCCATTCAGACAGAGAATATTGCACATACTCCTGAGGCATTGGATAGTCGTGCTAATAACAGGGTTTTAAAACGACTGGAAATGATCATTAATGTGAAACTAAGTGTGAGCTTGGACAGGAATGAAAACCGGCGGTTACTCACAAACCACAAACAGGTCTTTTAGTTTTAGTGAAACAAGCCAGATATGACGGTTAAAGAGATGACTCACGGACAGGCATCCTATTTGCAAATGATTTTGCAGATGATCTGGTTTGATGCTTTCCACATGTTAGTATGTCATCAATTGAATGTAATGTTAACATATAAAAACATAATATTCATTTTTCAAAAAAATCATGTAATGTGTAGACTTTTTATATTGTTTTTTTTTTTCAAAATCAGTTAGCAAATAGGTTATTTTATATACCATGTGTAGCCAAAAGTATTTGGACAAATGAGATTGTTTTGCACCCCTTAACAAAAGACAATGACAACAAAGAAACAAATGGAATAGCAAGTGACCTCTTTGTGATCTTTTCAGCTATTATTAAAGACCCGCCATGGAACTGTGTATGTCTTTGGATTGTGTCCCCTTTCAGTAAAGAGGACCTTTTTATGGCTTAATGGTTTATTATCTTCACAATAACAGCAGTTATATAGTTTTGTACACATTTTTGTATATCATTCATTCATTCATTTATCCATGTCTAATTGTTAATATATGTATTTATATTTACACTCTCATTATAAGTAAAATCTTCATACATCCATTTACGTTTCCATTCATACATTTACTGTTTATGAGGTATTTTTACTTTTCGAAATGTGGTTCTAGTTACATCAAGATGAGATACGTGTCAAACGGGCATTTGTGTCAAATATAAAATTATATAAACATATACCTTCATAAAATGTCAGTGTAAAATAGTTAGCCAAGCACTGTGGATCATGTCGACTTGGTTTCAGTTCTTGGCTCTGGTCACAGTCTGTCACAGGTTTTGCATGTTTTTATGTTAAGTTTTTTCACAGGTATTCTGCTTCCTTGTTCTTCACAGAAACATTCAGATGGGTGACACTCCAAATTACCCACAGGTGTGGAAGTGAGTGAGTGTATGATACACTGGTGCTATGTGTACTGTATTCTTGCTTCACTGCAATTTAATAAAAACATAAATAAATATGTATCAATGCAGTATTTGGTCGCCTGGTATTTAAATGGTAAAATCAATAGTCATAATATAGTGTGATAATAACACTCATACCAGATTTATAGCCTGATTTATAAACAGTGATACATTTGGGTCCTTAAAATGTAGTATTGTTTATTGTCTTTAATCCTTTATCCTAATTAGGGTCGGGCAGGGGTGCTGGAGTCTTGCGCTGGAGGCGCAAGGCACAAGGTATCACCCTGGATGGTGCGTTAGTCCATCGCAGGTACACACAGGATGATTCAGTGTCTCCAATCAAGCTGGTAGCATGTTTTTGGACTGTGGGATGTAACCTGAGTACCTGGAGGAAACCCATGCGGACACGGGGAGAACATAAAACAACAAAAACTTGGACCCATCTAAGAATCGAGCCCATCGAAAAATGTCGTTTTATTTAAATGTATAATAATTCCTGTGTTTGGTCTATCCACTAGAAACTCTGGGTCACTCTGAACATCGTACACACTCCCTCAAAAAGCAAAAGCTTCTGCAGATGTTTAAGGAAACCGATATCACACAGAGGAACCCAGTGCAGAAACCAGAACTGAACCCTTGCCACCTTCACGCGACATTCTTATTTGCATGCGCACTAAACATTTGCACTATTGACTTCTTCTGAAAAGTGTTGGATGAAAAGGCTACACTATCCAGTGTAAAGGTCAACGGGGTGCTGCAGAGTCCCAAAAAGCGTGAAAACACAAAGAGCAACCGGGGTACCACTACACCCCGGAGCTGGTCTGATCTCATTAAAATGCACTCCATCAAATAGGATTGCAAGGGCGGCTGAAAGCGGCGCATATTATATTTTTATCTGGTGCATTTCTCAGGCATCCACGCTCCTCTTCTTCCCCCGGTTACTATCAGCTCATTAAAATTCTGAGCCCTGAGCTCTTCTCTCTCTCCAGGTATTATACCACTGACGATATTCCTACAAAACCTCTTATTGTTTCTCCCGCCGTGTTTCCTCTCGCTCTCTGGACCCGCCTGATCTGAGGGCGGTGCGTGATTCTGATACTCTGCCCCTGCTGTGCTCGCGCTTCTTCATCATACAACCATTTGCACTGAATGATCTCAGAGTGTTGGCCCCAGGCTTTGTCTGCTGCCGTGATCGTAAGCTGTTGCGCGCCACCTAATTCTGTCTTGTGTGCGTGTCAAACTCGAGAACCATCACGCTTGTTTGAAGGGTCTAGGCAGCCGCCTAGGGTGGGGTCCACAAGGGGCGCTATTCTGTCGGTATAAATAATAATACAACCGAGCTGTCTGCGTAGAAAAGGATAAACAGATGCTAAAAAAGGAACGTCAAAGATGATCTTGGTAATAAGAAGAAGAAGAAGAAGAATGAACCCTATTACTATTACTACCATGATTATTATTATATACTTATATATTATTTCATATAATATCAGAATATATTATTATTATTATTAATATAGGCCAGCCATATTTTAGTGGTTAGGGTAATAATAATAATAATAATAATAATAATAATAATAATAATAATAATAACAAACCCCTAGGATTATTACTGCTACAACTATTATTAATATTAGTATTATCAATCAACTGACAGGGGTGGAATTGAACCAGCAACCTTACCCCTAGCCTCTGACTTGCCTTGCATCTTCATTTCATCTCACTAGGCAGTGGGAGGAAACTAAAGCCTAATAAGAGAGCGCATACAAACTCTGAACAGAATTGACCAGGACCGCTCCATCTGGGAGTCGAACCCTGGACCTTCTTGCTGTGAAGCAAGCCAGTCATTTGGTAAAATTATCCGTTTGAGTCTACCTGGAAATACCAGAGAGACGGCAAGAACACACACTGAGAAGGATGCCAATGTATGTCAAACCATTAGACACTTACAAATAGACTCACTCACTCCCTCTCCCACTCACTTGAACTGTGACCAGGGGCAGGATTAAACCCGAGTGAACTGTGCGACACCCGCTTTAGCAGCTGCATATTTAGACAGTTCCCCACATCTAACAATAAAAGCTAAAATAAACATGATTGTTGTCCTTTAATGAGGTCTTTATCTGAAGCACTGGAACACACGGTGTAATAGATTCGATCACATGACCTGCAAATAACCTGACCCCACAGAGACATATTCATTTCCGATAAAGAAATAGGATTAATATCATTTCAGCTCTAAATGTACACATGCATCTTACTAGAGCATCAGTCTTTCATCACAGACGTCTAGAGCGTTAATACCATGAGCAGATTGTCGGCGCCAACACGGCTGCTTTAGAAAAGTACTCAGAAGAAGATCAATCGCCCGAGGAAGCTTGAGAACACCAACACACGTTACATAACCTAGCTTTAAGGACTGCGCGACGATAACAATTTGTCAATCCAGGCGTTCTTCCCAAATATCATTTCATTTCAGGTGGAAAAGTAAACACACTCTGAGCACATGACTTGGGTGTTTATGCAGTTTTTAACGGTCAGACCTGTTTAGGTGGTTGCAGTTCCTGGATTATATCCTCTTCTCAACCTTGACTATAAAAGATGGTTCCATTTAATAGTGTAGATTATAATTCTATAATGTAATTTAACCTGGCAGCATATCTTCTTCAATCTGTAGAACTGTGGACACATTCAAATATTATTAATAATGATTTAATACATTTAATACAGACAGACATTTCAGCTTTGATGTAAACATTCTTGGAAGTCGAGTCCAACTTAATTACAAATACATTACCAACATAAAAATCTTTTTTACTTAACAATTTTTCCTTGAGGGTAAAATATTATACAAAATATGATGGAGCATTTGATGTAGTGAAACGGTTAAATAACTGCACATCAACTTATTATTTGCATCGTGTTTGCATAGGGCATTAATGCATACACACACTTACACACACACACA
>JAYDZF010000021.1:9798255-9808268 GCA_034509105.1 Microcambeva barbata | reverse complement strand
GCAAAATCTCATTCAAATCACTGCCACTTAAATTAGGAAAATGATTTCAACTCATCGGCTTTGAGTAAGGAGTTTCTGAACCTCTCTGACTTCACGGTGACTCGTCTCAGCACCTTACCAGGAAACAGAGCCTTCATCCACTGGTGCACGAGTTCACCTTACATCGCTCAGCTCCTGGCCACGTTCCAGCTGTTGGAGCAGTCAGGTCAAAGGACAGCGGGAAAGCACGGGGGGGACGAAAAAGATGAGCACAAAGAGCAAGCAAGTGAACAAGGGGAGGCTGTGGCCGAACAGATCAGTGAGGTCTAGCTTATTCCTGAGCTTTGAATGTTGAAGGTCAGGAGCGGTGGGCAGTCTTTGTTGCCGCGGCCCGAGAGAAGACAAAAGACGCTTTTTGCAGTCGCACTGCTCACAGAGAGAGAGAGAGAGAGAGAGAGAGAGAGAGACAGGGCGGCACATGGAGGCACGACATGCCTGTCAGGACAGCGCAAGCTTTTGAGCTCCAGAGCAGGATTCTGCTTGGACAGACATAAACATGGGGGAATATTCACACGCAGATCACGTTTACACACAACATGGTCATACAAGCAAATCAGGCACCCTGGGATGCAGACAGATGCACAGATTTATGGCAGAGATACTTCCTTTACAAGGCCAAGATTTACAAAGCATTTTATTAGGCACACTAACCTGGTACATACATTCATGGATTATTCTATATCCCATACATGCCATTCAGATGGATTTGGGGGATATTTGACTACTTGCTGTAGCTCAACTGTTTGAAGAAGAGATTTGATCACCCCACCTGTACCCAGTTCATCAGCCATCAGGACCCTCACTGCCCAGAGGCTAAAATATCAGGTCCAATGATACTGGAAATGTTTAACACGGCTTAGCTTAGCTTTATTCTTCAAATTCCAAGTCATTTTGGGGGACTGCGTTCGGGTTCTCCAATGATTAAGGGACAGTCGCAGTCTAGTGAGTGGATCTTTGGGGGTGAGACATATGAGGCAGCAAGTGAACACTTTATTGTAAAATTAAGAAAAATGGGTGAACGTACAGATTTGGGATTGTGATGGCCGGACAACAATCAGAGCATCTTCAAAACTGCAGATCATGTGGGGGTGTTCTCGGGCTGCAATGGTTATCATCTGTCAGAAATGATATGACCAACTAAATATTAGGAAGGTGGACATGGTCCTATGATTGATCTATGTGTATATATATATGACAAATCTGGAGAAATACCCAGAGATGATTAGCACGGTGCCACAATCTACACGGAAACCGATCGACACACACTGATGCACACACACTGCAGTTATCAGGCGTCCAAGGCAGCCATCGCCCAAAACGAATGCCTCATGTTGGTGCGATCACTGTAGTCTCCCACCGCAGCATTCGGGCTGCCAAGAGGGACAGAAAAACACTCAGTGACGCACACTTGAACCCTCTTAAGATTGCTCCTCTGATCCTGTTTGTAAGGAGCGTGACTAAATGCACTTGTTCAACCATATATTCATACTCTGTACTGGCAAACACACACACACACACACACACAAAATGATAAGGACCCAAAGTCTTATCAGTAGCATTTCGAGATTCGTGCACACATTCTTGCTCAGGAACGCTTGAGAAGCCTTGACATTCCACGCTATTAGTATTGCCAGCATGCACCACTTCAAGGACAGCCCAAAAATCAAATGGGGGGGGGGCAGGGGTATTTATTCATGTTTAGAATATATGTTGAGCATTTAGAAGCGCCCAGGTGGAGCAGCAAATCTACAAATCACACCCTGATTGAGAATAGAGGGTTGCTCTATGTTTTGTCACGGAACATTTGTCACAATGAGAATTGATGAGGGGATTGATCATACAATGTTCGGAACTATGAGTGTACATTCGATGTTGTACGTGCGGGGAGGTACGAGGAGGAAAATAAACTAATCCGGATGGATTCGGAAATGCGACCAGCAGTTTGGTATGATTGGGTCACAGGTACTGTAACGTTACTGCGCCGTCTTTCCCCTCACCTTGTATCTTGTGTTCTCATTGGCTGCTGACAAAGCATTCGCCAGTACTCGCCGACATGTCCAGGTATTTTGCATGCTAGATTTTTTTCTTGACTATGGAAGCACTCGGATGGCACGGTAACTTAGTGGGTAGCACTGTCACCTTATAGCAAGATGGTCCTGGGTTTGATCCCCAGGTAGCCGCCTGGATCCTTTCTGTGTGGAGTTTGAACGCTATCCCTGTGTCCCCATGGGTTTCCTCCCACAGTCCAAAAACATGCAACCAGGTTAATTGGAGAGACCAAATGGTCCACAAATGTTTAACATAAACTTGTGAAAAGATGAACTTGAGTGTCTGTCAAGAATAGAATTGAAAGTGTGGAACGTTAAAATAGTAATAAATCATTCAGTTTATTGTCTTTAACCCCTTATCCTAATTAGGGTCGGGGAGGGATGCTGGAGCCTATCTCAGCTCTTTGAAAGGCGCAAGGCACAAGGTAACACCCTGGATGGGGTGCCAGCCTCGACACCCGAGGGAACACTTCAAGCCACAATGAGGCTAGAAATGATGTTGTGTGTACCAGGCATTACTAACACCAAGTTATTGCTCAGCTAAGAGCCAATTAAAAGACGATGAAAGTCTTTAATCAACTTTTTGTAGAAACTTAAAGATGTACAAATAGAGTGGAGACCTGGAATGGAGAGAGCCAGTAAATGACGGCCTGATTTTTCTACTGAAAGGATTCCCTGTGCACCTTTAATGACTGCGGAAACCCCCCCCGCTGTGAGCGCTGGCGGGCCGCGTTTAAGCCCCGTCACCACGTCATCGCATCACCGCTGACACACATTCACTCACACCCACATCCACCAACACTTCGATGTTTATCCTCACCCAAACTGAAAAACATCACCCACTCAGGCACAAGTAATCCAGTCCAAACCTACAGCCGCTTTCAGCTATGAGATTCCTTATTGGGAAGGTCAATGTCTGAAGAGCCGTAACCAACCCGGGCAGTAATGAATCACAGTTCAAACAGACTCCTCTTAGTCAGGCTTGGTTTGCTCTTTAACAGAGTCTTCAATGTAATAAAATCAAACATCTCAAGAACGATCACTAGCAGGAATCAAGAACCAAAGAATGGAAAAACCTTCCTATTGATACTATTTAAAAAACATTTTAAACACCAAATCAGTAACACAAGGACAATCCAAATGTTTTATCTTAACATTATGCTGGAGCGTAGCTTTTTATAATATACAAACTCCAAACAGAAAGCACCCGAACCACCTCACCTGGCAAGCAACAAGCAAGGAATTACATTTGTAGTGATAATAAAAAGAAGTTCCTGTGTCATTCATTTAGTCCAATAAACCCTGAGCTATAAGACAAGTTTAAAAGTGACGCAGCGAAGAAACAAACACACGCTGGATACACATGGTCATCTAGTATTCACTCTTTAAAGCCATTCTCTGAGCAAAGTGGCAGTCATGTGAATATGCCATCACTGCTTCAGCTATACCGGACTTTCACATTTACCCTTTTACAGGAACTGAAAACAGACAACAGTGTTTTAAAAACACGTTAGGAATAATGGCTAGACATTATGTGCTCCTAAGTTTAATAATTAGCATATAATCAAGTACTAGCCAACTAATTAAGTGGGAGAGAAATGGGGGAAGAGAATCCTTGACGTTGTACCCAATAAGTCTGGTCCTTATGTTGTTTCTAAATCAATCCTCTGTTATTAAAGGGGGCTGGTATAATGTTAATATGACATCAATCTTTTTCATAAGGCAGTGTCACGACTGCTACGCCAAGAGCATCGGATAATCGACTCATTTGCTCGACCAGCATCAGACGCAGCGACGCAGATCGGGCTTCATCAGACCAGAAGGAGCCACGGGATCTTTTCTCTTCACGATCTGGTAAATGCGTGAGTGTTTACTTGTCGTCGGAACTGACGTGAGACTTGGCCGGGGACTCACAGAACCAATTCCCTGGTAACCATTGCCAAGGAAATGGCCTGCTGGTAGTAGAACAGCGAGACCGGTGGGAAATTTCTCAAGCTTAGAGGCTTCATTAGCTCAGTCGCTCGTGCTGCTTCGTCTCGGCTTATTGAAATTCAAACATTCTCAGAAATTGCCGTTCCACGGGCCGATCTTCACTCAGTCCGGCTATGTCGTTTTAATTATAAGTACATTAGCCCGCGATAACCCTTGATGTGAGCTAATTACTCACTAAAACATGCTCTAAAAGCTCTGAGAAGCATGATTTAAATAGCCAGTATTATATTATCCTGTATAAGCTCAAATTAATGGGACCACGTTTATAATATTGAAACTGCTTTAGATCTTTAGACTAACTCTTGTGTAAAAGACTTGATAATTATTATAATAATATTACTTTATTAACATGGTGGGCTTGGTCGAATTGTAGATTTAAATGTTGCAATTATCTGCAATAAAATATGTAAAATATATGTCACATTTTAAATAGAATGTTTTTCTTCCACCCCCCCTCATGGTATTGTGTTGGTCCCCCTTTGTTGCTGTGTATTCTGACACCTTTCAGAATCAGCATTCACTTCTTCAGCAATTATGAGCTACAGTAGAGCCCAGTTGACTGGGGAGCACTCAGAGGTTAGGTACCTTGCTCAAGGGTACCTGTCGGCTCTGGGATTAGAACCCGACCTTTCTGATCACAAACCAAGTTCTCTAACCAGCAGGCCATGGCTGCATCTAGCAGAATACATTTAACATGGACTTTACTCCGGATGCCCTTCTTGGGCTTGAGACTGGCACTTCAGTGGACTGGTTTGTGTGTCATGGTGGCACCCAGCAAACAAGCAAGGGCAGGATTCCAAACAGGTAGTGAAACAATCCCACTGCTTCATCAGGGCACGCAATAAGTTAACAGAACAGATTTTTTTCTTGGTGCAACAAGTCAATGACACACACACACACACAAACACAATTAGTTGAGTGCTATTCCTTAAAGCAGAGGGTTTGTATGATTAAGAATCAGATTTTAAAAGTATTCAAAACACACATGAAGGAGTGAAAATGATTCCAGGACCGCTCGACTGCTCCGAGCACGAGTCAGTAACAAAGCAAACTTTCACCATCCAGACCCGCAATACTGAGAATAATCCACGATGAAGGGCGTCTTTCACAGAGACGTCTGCCGTTCCAGAACGCCTGATCTCACACAGCTGCTGGCCGGGACAGCCGGAGCGACTCGTCCTGACTCCGAGCCAAATGAACGCGGCCGGCTCTGATTTAATGAAGTGACATCAAATCCTCATCTGGCTTCAGATCACCCCGGCCATCTGGGCGACTCTGGGTTTACAGTAAAGCCGCTCTCAGGATGAACTGACAGGAGCCAAAATCATCAATCAGGGTATGAGTACGTTTATATCATAATAACAGTGTATACACTATATGTCCAAAAGTATGTGGACACCTGGCCGTGAGCTTGTCGGACATCATATTTCCCAAACAAATGGGATTATAACAATGACCTGCATGTATGTTTGTAAAAAGTTATTTCTTCAATCAGTGCGTTGAAATATTATGATGTCATTAAAATCAACACACACTGACGAGTAATTAGCAGTCTGTCCACCCAGTGCTTCAGGAATGAGTGGACCTCGGAAACATGTGGGATCTGTTGAGCTCGTTTGAGACATAATCACCATGTGGGATTAGAACAGGCAGCATTATGTGGGAAGTGTCTGGTGTGGTCATGAAGTTAGTCTTTGTGTCATTTATGCAAATGCTAGGATTGAGCAAGGCTCTAAATGCCACAGTAATCCACAGAACGTATAGCAAATGACCCTGCGTCATCAAAAGACTCGTCCGGTCTGGGTAAATACAGCCCAAGACTAGTGTGTGTCAGTAGGTGGCAAGCTAAAATTGTTTTAAAAATCATACTCAATCGAAGAAGTAACATATAATGGATCAACGTCAGTAAGAAGGCGTGTTAATGAGGAAGGAATAAAGTATGCCGGTGATGAGCGGCTACTGCCTCACTGACAGTGCGGGATCCATTAGCGGCTCAGCGGTGAGGCTCGTCCAGGCCTGCTGACACACCGCACGGGCTGGCAAAACGGTCCAGCCTTATTAGCACCTAGGTCTGCTCCAGGTGGGGCCGTCTGGCCCCCATAATTGATAATTAGAGCCAACAGCACAGCGGGCGATGCAATCGTGCCGGCGGGGGGTGCGCACGGCGCCTGTGCTGCCACTCAAAGAAAGGAAGGAAGGAGACTGACACAGAGAGCAACATTTCATTTCCATGTAAGAGCAAAGGTTTCTGCACACCTACTGTGTTCTGACCGGATCTGTCTTTGAGATCTAAACAGGTTCTCCTGTACGGAGCTCGTAGTTAGAGCACAGATGTATCCACCATGTTGGATTTTAGGTCATCAAGCTACAAGTTTCCAACAAAAGGAAAGAAATACCCATAAATAACCATCTACTTTGATAAAATACACTACAATAATTCAGCCCAACAGTAAAAGACAACAGAACAATCCCCATTATGTATATTTCAGCAGATTAAAGGAGCAATCTGCATGCAGATATGTGGATTTGAAGTGGCTTGTAGTTCACGTATCTGTTTGATCATGCATCAATATTCTTTGCTTCACTAGAAAGATATAAGCTGTGACACAACGGACCAATCAGGCATCACATTAGGAACCCTGTTCTTGGCCTGGGCTGATCCAGAGAACATCAAAAATGAAATCTGACAGGTGATGTGAGCACAAATTCAGTTAACAGTTGAGCACACCTGGCAGGTTTTTTGTGAGGGCATTTTTTTTTGTGTGTGTGTGTGTGTGTGAGTGGGAATAAATGAAATAATAATCTGTAGTATTTTTTGTTCATATTAAAAATAGTGAGTAATAAAGAACATTCTTCATCTTCTGTTACAGTCTGAGGGTTACAATGAGGGTTAAGAGCCTTGCTCAAGGGCCCAACAGCAGTAACCTGGCAAAACTAGGGAGATTTGAACCGGCAACATTCAGATTACTAGTTCAATACTTTAACTAGGCTACTGCTGGCTATTTTATTAATCATTTAAAAAAAGCTGAGCTTAGTGTATCATGTATTAACACTGATTATTTCTATAATAATAATATTTGTTTCATGTCAGATTTGCTTAAGTTGTTTTACATTGATGCATTGCTTTTATATTAGTAATATATCATTTACACTCCAACCCTAACTACACAATACATACAATGAGTAGTATATTTAGTAAAGTTGGCTTTATGGTTCTAGTCATATGCATTTAATGTTATTATTATATAATATTATCATTATAATTATAATGTGGCATGTCAGATTTGTTTAAGTTATACTAACAATTAATATTATCATTTTAATTTAACTTTGGCAGTATGAATGCTGAAAAATAAAAGTTTTATTGATGAAGATGATAATAATAATAACCTGTAATGTATGGTAATATAATTAAAAGTACAACCCTGGTTCCCATGTTCAGAAAAATGTAGATTACAGAAACCCAGCTCATAAATCTCCCAGGAGAAATTGTTATTATGCAAAATTATCTACTGTATTAGGTAGTCAGTTTAGTCCGCTTGGGTCAACCAGTGCTTCATGGATGAACTGTTTCTCACTGATGATTCCACTTCAAATAATCAGATCAGTTCCAATCTGCTAGTGGTGCTGCTCAACTAACGAATAGGAATGAAGGGTTTATCATAATAATATTGTTGTCACTTCACTGCCAAGGCTCATCTTGTCTGGAGGAATTGGATTGTTTCATTTTACCCAGCATTCAGCACTGGATGTGACATTACCGCCTTCACTTGGCCGGTCACACCTTTTCAGTTTAGTGCACATGATCTCATTCTGATCTTGAAAAGATTTCCAAGCCATTTGTGCATCTTCACCACCTTGCCTGTCTCCCATTGATCACTGGATATTTGAGAAAGCAGGCCAAACGTCTAATGGTTAAAAAAGGGTGTGTAATGCGGTGCATTTACAAAGCTTGTGGAGAGAGCACGCCGGGTTCCCGCAGATTAATGTTCCCTTTTAACAGCAATTTGCGGCTTTCTGCTCGACTGTCTGCTCCGAAATGGGCTCTGGGGAATCTTTAAGTCATGGGCCATCTTCTGCCCGCTAACTCTGCCATCTTGGAGGCACGGGCCAATAACAGAGCTCGGATCCTTCCATCTAGCAGCTTAAAGTCTCCAGATTAAGCAATTATAGACAAAGTCCCACTTGGGTTCAGACTAGAGCTCTTTTCTCCCCTGTGGTGTTGAAAGGCATTATGGAAAGGATTAAGGCCTTCTGCCACGGTCATGAATTTAATGTGAGGCGTCACTACTGTCCATCTAGTCAATCTGCTAGTATAAAGCGCACGACTGGAACGCTACCTTATTCTAAAAATAATCTGGTTCAAAGATCCACCTACAGGAGCTTTAAAAGTGATGGTTTATGGACCATGATTGATAGCTCTTCTGTAACCTCTGCCCTTTTATTGTAATAATGTATGTCTTACTTGTGCTATATGTACAGAACTGTGACACTGCAATTTCCTTCGGGATCAATAAAGTGTTATCTTATCTTATCTAACATAAGCTTTTTTTCCAGAAGACTCCTTCAGAGACCCTTACTAACAAGCTCTGGTTGGCTCTGATTGACGAGAACGAAAGGAACTCGCTCGCCCTCCGAGGTGTGATCAGCAGCCGTACGCATTTTGTCACCTACACTTGACGAATGCAAATCAGCACTGTGTACGGAAAGACAAACCTTTTCCGCATCTCTGTGCAGGCACCATCAATCAGCCAGCAAAGGTTGTAGTCGCATCAATCATGAATAAGACCATGTCCAACAGATTAGGGATGTAGAGATGATCCATCGTATTCACCGACTGGGAATGTAAAATGAATCCATATTCATTTCGAACAGCAGAGGGCGCTGGGGAGGTTCACATCATGTAAAAAAACCTGAAAATTCCAAGACACATTCTTCATTTGTATTATTTATATTTATGTATTGAGGGATTTGTTTTAAATTTTCATTTCAGATATTTTATTACACAAAATGGGAGATTTGTTTTGCAGAGTTTGCCTACTTCAGAAAAGTGCATTCATTATTTAGATCACTAAAAGATCATCATAAATTTTGTATTTTAAAGAAATCGTTACAGGAAGGTTGCATTTTGTTAGAAAGAAATCGAGAAACCGGGAATCGTATCGCATCGTGGGTAGAGTGAATCGTTACATCCCTAGTACAGATTAATCAGGCTGTATTGAGTCTTATTATTGTTTATTACTGCAGCAGTGTATTTTATTGAGTTGCTATTGTTCTCTCACACACGACACACTTATGGATGCTAACACACATGCATACTGTATAAAAAAAATAAAGTGTAAAGAGTACTTTGTGATTTGTCGAAACATTTGCACACATTCCTACTCATTGATTGTATGTAAAAAGTTTCTTGGTGAATCCTAGATGTGTCTTGTAGTTGCCAGATTCGTCATAATGAATCAACTTCATTCACTAAATAGAGCCAGTCCAAAACAACCAAGCAAACAAAAATCCTTCCTTTAAATGCTGTTGTGGCTACAATGTCCTTTTAAATACATTTTTTTGGATTAGGCAGTGATTCATATAATGTTGGCCTTCACATATTCCTTTGATATCTGTGCAGTGTTCATCCGTGTACCTGCCGACCCCTCCGCCAAACCCAGCCGGAGTCAGGACTGCTTACGGAAGTTAAAGATGTCATGTTTTTTGGAGCCTCGCTTTCCCCCGTCAGTCTGGCGGAGTGGCAGTTCGGGCTGTGGGCCGCCCGTGCCTCCGTAAGGGCAACCCTGGGAGTCGGGATGCTCCCCGGAACATTCTATGGTCGGGATGTAGCGGCTGTCCCACATCCCGGGACCGCACAGCTTGCACAGATCGTGCAGACTGCAGGGGATCCTGGGAAGCAGCCGGAACTGATAAAGTAGACTCCGTGCCTGG
>JAYDZF010000021.1:9534701-9553209 GCA_034509105.1 Microcambeva barbata | reverse complement strand
ACAGTACATGGGAAAAGATAAGTCAACAATATATTCATTGTGTTGCTGAAACATAATTCAAAAAGTTTCCTTCCGACCCTGTTGTTGCAGAAATACCTGAAGGACTACTGGAATGACCCAAAGCTAGACGAGAGAGAATCTTTTTTGAGGGACTACATTCTTAACAAAGGGTACCTGGATGAAGATCAGGAACACAAGTGAGTGATATTTTCTAGTATCTGTTTTGACAATTTATTTAATTTACATTTATTCACACACCAAAAAAATCCTATAGTCAGTCTAAGGGACCTACGGTGGCCTGGTGGTGTCATGGTACAAGACGGCCGGTACTTCTGCTTCATATTACGGAATCAAATGAACCAAAGAGATGCTCGAATAATGAAGAACCTGTGAATAAATCGTACTGTTTGTGTGTGCGTTTAATTTGAAGGATTCCCACCTACGATGAGCTCATGCAGGATGGCATGGAAGACTCTGAGGAGGAAGGAGAATCCTTCCTGCAGAAACAAGAGGATTTTGAAAGGCACTACAACTTTCGATTCGAAGAGCCTGACGCGCACAAGGCACGCTTCCGTTCTAAAAGTTTCTATTGAACCATAGACACTTTGTTTCTTCTTCTTTAGAAGTACACAGCTGCTTCTTGTCTAGGTGTTTTTACAGATCATGTGAACATTTGTGAATATTCTTCCTATAATTAAATGCTTCTCAGTAGCCTATAGGGGTAGTTGATTATGCCCTTTCATATATCAATAGTAGCAATCCACCAACATGCGATCTTTAGTAGTCACGACTGTCTGTTTATTCACAGATTAAAACGTTTCCTCGTAGCATCGCTACTTCCGTCCGAAGCAAAGATGACCGGAGGAAGAGGAAGAGAGAGGAGGTGAAGGAAAGAAAGAAAAAGGTGAGACTCCCCATGTGCATGTGGTGGTTTTTATTTTTCACACTAAACATCACTGTCATATCTGCCAAATACCAATTTTATAGTGACCATACAATGCCTAAAAATCATAAATACTTTTCCTTTAAAACGGTGGTCCCCAATTTTTTGCACCACAGGTATATTTTCACAAAGAAGGGAGGATTTAACCCCTTTATGCTTGAATTTGCTTAAATTAATTACTTGTGTTTTTTCCACTTTGAGTGGTCCAATGAGAGACCTGCGCTTGGTTAATGTGTGTACTAAGTGTGTGTACTAAATAATACGTTACTCAGTGTGTAGTCGAGTTCACGTCTGTGGGTGACAACAACCCTGTAAAATTAATTGCTGGTGAGGACCACTGTTCTAATACACAATACAAAAAACTTGACAATGACTATTAACTGAGTTAAAAAATTAAATACGGTTCCTGCCCTGAAAATAACCATTGTGTAAAACAACTAACTAAATCAGCATTTTTCTCATGCCAAACAAATGTAATGGAGTATTTACATTATAATTACTTAGGCTGGGATCTTTTATGATCCTGCAGTCGGTATTGGTGTAGCAATAATAGTTTCAGATGGTTTCCAGTTCAAGTACCATTAAAGCCGTAGATTAGTGTGAAGGACTTCAAATCTCCCTATGGCACTAATCAGACTGTCAATACCTGCTCAAGTCAACTTCAGTGCATCTTTTTCAATGGCTGGTTTTTTGGCTTGTAATCCTGAATACCATTATGGCACCAAATAATCTTTCGCCAAAATGGTGACCATAGTTTTGAATATGACGTTCCAGTTGTCCACAAACCTTTGACCTTCTACTTTATTCTGGCACAAGTAGGAGAAGGAGCAAAAGCAGCAGCAGCTGAAGGAACTGAAGAACCTAAAGCGAGCTGAGATCATGGACAAGCTGAAGACCTTACAGGAGCTGACGGGGAATGAACAGCTGGCCTTCAGTGAGATGGACCTGGAAGGAGATTTCAACCCTGAGCAACACGACCAGCTCATGCAGGTCAGAGAGGGCTAAAAGTATTTCATAATAGCACATTTATCTTTTCTAAGGTGAGTAATACTCTCTTCTTTTACACCTGTAGAAGTTTTTTGGAGATGAATACTACGGACAGAATGACGAAGAGAAACCCCAGTTCGATGACGAAGAGGAGCTGGAAGGTATGATTTTAATCCAAAATCACTTTCCAAACGCAGATGATAACGTGCATACTGGATGCTTTTCTTACAGGACATTGGAACTGGGACACATGGACCGGTGAAGGCGAGGAAGAATTCGGAGAAGCTGAAGATCCTGAAGGTGAAGATCTGAACTATCAGCCTAACTGCGACGATCCTGACTTTATTGTAAGAACACCTTCACCACTTTTGAGTAAGTATTAACTTTGGAGGTTAAGGTGCTCAGTCAGAGTTTTTCTTATAGATGGATGCTGATTACGATCCCAGTCAGCAGGCTCCATCTAAGAAGAAGAAGAAGAAACAGAAGGAACAACGAAAGAAGAACATTAAGGACGATGCTCCTCTTATGGGCAAAAAGAGGAAAAAGTCTTATTTTGCTGAAGTCATTACCAAAGACAAACCACTCTTCGATCCACGTAAGCTAACTTGTGTTTTTCAAAGTCGTATTTCAGTATGATGTGGGTCTGCATATCAAGTGTACAGTGAATCAGAATAATCTAAAGTATGTATGACATTTCACCCAATCACACCAGAATGAATGATATTACTTTCACTAAATCACTGCCCATATTAAAATTTACTCCTCATTTCTGTGGTGCAACCCTAAGATGTTTGGTTCAAGGCAAGAGTACGCCCTGGACAGGGCACCAATCTTTTACAGGGACCACCTAGTCTAACTCATTATCTTTACCAAGACGCAGCACTCGGAAGCCACTTTCCATGGTTTGGGAGGCAAAGGGAAACCATGTAGAGTGGGGTGTTCATCTCATAGATGAGTCATGGAGGCTTTATACAGCATCTTGTAAACCACGGTTGGACCAGATTTTCACTAATGACTTGTCTGGGTTGCCGGGTCGTGTAAAATGGGTCACATGGGTTGCTCAGAAAAACCAGTAGTTGAATAGTTTACACTGGTTGATTGTGTATGTTCTCTGTTTCAGAGGAAAAGAGCTTTGAGCAGTATCTGGATGAGTACTACAAACTGGACTATGAGGACATTGTAGATGATCTGCCTTGCCGGTTTCGCTACAGACAAGTGGTGGCCAATGACTTCGGCCTGACCACAGATGAGGTGAGAACTTCACTGCTTGTTTGATATGCCTTTCACTGTTTCTTTTACATCATAGTATTAATCATCATCAGTTTATGTAGACATTGGTTGGCCAGATTGTCCCGCATTGATGAGTATGATTATATCTGACCTGGTATTGTTGTTCCTCAGGGAATAACTCTGACCAGGGCCTGAGGACTTAATCTTCTCTCTGAGCAGCCGTGTTCATTACTACACTGATAAATCTGATGCTTATAATGGGAGGATATTTCACCCATGTTTTGACTCTCTGTAGATTCTCGGAGCAGACGAGAAAGATCTGAATCGCTGGTGCTCTCTGAAAAAAACGTGCATGTTCAGGTAAGAGTTCACATGACTGCACTATTTTATCTTGTAAAATACTAGAGCTCTGTATTTTCGGATTTTATGTCGGTTGTGTGTTACAGGACTGAACGAGAGGAGCTCTGTGATGTGAAGAATTATCAGATCAAAGCTCAAAATGTTGAAAAGAAGAAACAAGTCTTGGTGTCCCTCTATGCAGAGTAGGTTTTACTCCTATTTAGTATGCACTGTATTTATCATGCATAAGAAGTATGTGTAGTATGCACAAGTAGTATGGGTAATACTTCTTAATTGGTAAAATGCATAAGAAGTATGTCTAGTAGGCATGGAATGTATGCATAGTATGTGTAATTATACATAAGTAGTATGTATAAGAAGTATTTTACGTATACATAAGTAGTATTCATAATCAGTATGTAGAAGTATGTCTGTTATGCATAAGTAGTAATCATGGTATTCATTAGAAATAGGTGTAGTGTTCATAAATAGGGATGTCCTACTGTACACTTCTGTACTAAAAACACTTTGTGATTTACCAGCCGAGCAGTACAGTTTAATGTAATACATACTGTTTAATTGTTTAAGTGTAGGACACGTTTGACACGTGTAGGATAATGTTTAAGTGTAGGACACAGGCTATGTCTTAAATGTTGATAAGAGGCAATAAAAAGGTCCTTGATTGGGTGGGTATTTGTCTTAGTAGGTCTAACATCATTTTAACGTTTTATTGTTTTAGAAACGACGAGCTTCAAGGGGAGACAAACGCCAAGAAAGTGGGCAAGAAGCGAAGAGATCGGCTGAAGAAGGCAGAGCTGGTAAAGGAGGAGCAAGAAGAGAAGAAAGAGGAAGCATCATCTGATCCAGATCCTGGAACATCCGACCAAGCAGATAATACAGCAACGCAAGCTTTAATACACACAACTGTGGATGACGAGGACGATACTGAATTCCTGGTGCCTAAGAAAAAGATGAAAACACATGAAAGCACAGAATCCACAAAAGTCCAACCGAGGACTGAAAAGCCAAAATGGCCGAAGAGGAAACACAGACGGCCGGGTGGACGGGTACTGTCTGGGGCTCTAAAGGTGAGAATGGGGGGCCGAGAATTCAGTCGTCAGAGACTGCAAGCTTATGGCCTGAACCCCAAGAGAATCCATTTCAGGGAATTCTACAGGCAGAAACGGAAAGACAGAGAGAAGAAAGAAAAGCTAAAAGCAAAGGCAAAGTGTGATTAAGAGCTTATATATTTTAGTCTTGGAAAAACCTTGATACAAGATGGACATATATTGTGTCCATACGTTAATGTGTGGTTATCATCAGTATGATCATTATTGTGATAAACTTACTCTCAGATTCTCTCAAACCTGTTATTATTATAAGTTTCTTTGTGTGTGTGTGTGTGTGTGTGTGTGTGTGTGTGTTGAAAAAAAGACAGCTTCAAAATCATCTGTTTATTTTAGTTTACAATTTTTCTGTGTGTAAGAGAGAGAAAGAAACAGTATACCATCATATAAAAAATTTATATTTTGGTGTAAGGCAAGTGAGTTCTGGTGCATCGTAATGAACAAGAACCAAAAGTATTCATACCCCTTGAACCTTTTCACATTTTGTCACCTTACAACCACAAACCTTTAAGTGAACCGAAAGATTTTAAATGATAGACCAACACAAAGCAGCACGAAATTGTGAAGTGGAACAAAAGTGATACATGGTTTCATAATGTTTCTCAGATGAAAATCTGAAAAGTGTGATGTGCAAAATTATTCAGCCCACGTATACACACTTTGAAGAGTCTTTTGGGGTATGTTTCTACCAGCTTCATGCACCATATTCTGTGTTCTTGTGCAATACTTCAATATTTTAGTACTGTAAACATTTAAATACTTTATCTTGGTTTATTTTTAACATCTTTCTCAGTTATCCTATTATTACTTTTAGTAACTTTGAAAAAATGTCTTATCTTTACAATATTTAAAAAATAAAAAGTATGTGTTTGAGTCACGTAATTGGAAGATACTAAAAATGAATGACTGATCAGGAAAAAAACTTGTATGTAATATGGATAGTATGCATTACACATGCTTTTTATGCATACTACGCATACTACTCATGGGTAATACCTATGCATGAAACCTATGCTACTTATGCAAACTACTTATGTATACTAAGTATGAATACTACACATACAACTTATGTATTCTACTTATGCATACTATGCATAATATTTATGCAAACTACTCATTCTACTTATGCATACTACACATACTTCTTCTGAATACAAAGCATACTACGCATAAATACTAAGCTGTAGGATACATTTTGTCATTTATTGGAAGCTGCTGTAACTGAAGAGGGTGCAAAAAAAGAAAAAACACCCGACTTGAAGATTTACACAAGAGAGGTAGCTAGCTAAATACATTTTGAGAATGTGGCTATATTTCTTGCAAAGCTGTGTGTAAAATGTATACGAATCAATTAAATAGTATGAAGTATAAGTACGTTTCCTAATTCATCCCTGAAGTAGCGAAGTATGTATTATTTAATACGGCTTTGACGTTGCTTCAGTAGTAAGCTGCCTTTCTTATTTGCCTGACTGTAAATAATCAACGATAAATAATTACTGAATGTATTTATTGTTTTTGTTGATATACCGTCATGTATTCCTTCTTATACTTTCTAATCATTCTTTAATTACAATGTAAGTAGTAACCTTTTTGTGTTACTTATTAGAACACACACACATCTCAGACGTCACAGATCATAGCGCGCCAATGAGCGCGTCAATTTGAAAAGAAACCAAAGCTCAAGGTTGGTCTATCACTGATTAGTTATTTTACAAGTACTATTTGATTTAATTATAATTTAAGGTGTGCTGGTTGCATGCGTAACAATATTTCTTTATTTGCGAAAACGCGCAATGTAAAACTAAACAAAACGTTCAGCTAACTAGCTTAGCTTGGTTGCTATCCGAAGTGCTTACTTCTATACTAAGTAGTATGAAAACACTGAAGCGATATTAGTGCTAGTTGACTTATTTTGTATACTACTTAGTATGGTAGGGTGCGATGTCGGGTTTCAGTACCAAATCGAAAACTGATACTTTTGTATATGCAATACAAGATACGACGTGTCGTATTTTAAATTACTCAAATACATGTAATATATAAAGCTAACCTCTACAACTACAAGGCTGAACAGCTGGGACGGTATGGAAATGCAATCAAAAAGAAAATACAGCTTTATTGGGTTGCCGTTTATTTATCCATTTTTATTTTAGCAAAGACTAATGTACGTCGTCGTAAAGAGAAAAAGAAGTAAACTGGATTTATGTGTTTAGTAAGGCTCTGTCGATCAATAGCCTGTAATAATGTTTTTGGTCAGTGTCTGAATCTCAGATTTTCCAGGTACATGATAAGTAAATAATATCCTGTCTGTTTCCTTCATTATTCATCCAGATAATTTCAGCAGGACATAAAGATGTCACAGAACGATGATCTGCATTACAATGATCTGGAGAACACCGGGGAGGCAATTATCGAGCTCATCGAGAGCAGTAAAGCTGAAGACGTCCTGAGAGCAGCCAGGAAGAAACAGCAGATGCTCTTTGACCACCATATAGAGGCCAAGAAAACAGTCAAGCAGCTCTTAAACAGTACGTGATAAACTTGAAGTCATAGGAAACATACGGTGTGTATGTAGGTCCCTAAAATGTCCTTAAATTGTTTAAAAGGTACTGATCATTTTGTTTGCAAAATTCACAAAACCAGTTCTAAACTTCACACAGCTTTGATTCAGTATGAAGAAGTCGTTGGTCAGAAGCTTTTAGATCTGGAGGGGCAGAAGAGCCAGATGATGCGGCAGATGGAGGAAGTGGAACAGGAGGTGCAACATAGTCTGGCCAAGAGTCTCACTCTGGATTCAGAGATCCAGTATCCTTTACAACAACCTGTCATTTTGTCTATAATTTATTACACAACCTGGGAAACGATGCTTCTTACTCTCTCTATACATGATGTAACATAAAAGCCTCCACACAGTTTATTTAGCATCTTAATAGGAGTGAAATAAGGACGAATGCGCCTGGAAATATATTTTGCTTAATGTTTAGCTATTTTGGCTGTAATTTCTTTGACATGTGTGTCAGATTCTTACAAAGAGAGCTGGAAAGACTCAAAGAGGACCAGAGGGAAATTCAGGCTCTGCAGCAGGAGGTAGACGAGGACACAACAGAAATAATTCCTTCAGCAATGTAAGAAAAGCCACTAGTGACTTACTTTATATTTAAACTTTCACTGAGCCTAATCATCTAAGCTTTTAACTTATTCATCACTTGGGGTAGTGAAACATTTTCTGTATGTAATAAAATTTGGTTATTTTAGTTATTCTAACCCTGATGTCTATGTGTTTCACAGATATTTTGTACAACTCTACTTTAAAGTCACAAAAATAAAACTGGAGTTGGACACAGAGCCTCCCATCTTACGTGGAGGTAAACCACTTTATCACATTTTTCTCAGTTTATTTTTTATGACAATACAGAATGAAGAATCACAATTGAAATATGAAAAGAATTAAACATTGAACATGCCTGCTTTTGATTCAGTAAAGTTGATTTAATTTTAGGAACATTGCATACATATGTATTTGTTAATTGTCCTGTTATATGTTTTGTAACCTTGTCCACCTGCTTAGAGTAAATAGATTATAACCTGTGATAACCGTACAGAATTACCTGTTTGTGACATTGTCATATCCAGTTACAGTGAATTGGTTGCTCTGTTGTTTCTATATCTATAAAACCTTTTGTAACCTTGTAGTTACCTTTCCTGTCATGAATGGAACCTAAAGTGTGCAACATGACGTTAATATTGTAATTAACAAACAAACGCCACACAAGCATCTTTCTTTCTCTGTGATTTAAAACACAAACACGAAGCCTCCACAAGATGGCAGTCGCGAACAAGTTAATATTATTTTTCTCTGCGACCCATCCAAAACCCAGAGTTTATTTGAGAGGACTGATTATTAGATTATTATTGATTATTAGCTATTATGGCGAAGTTCTTCCAGTTGTGATTGTACTGTAATGACCGTGTTTCCTCCCTAGTTCATTATGGTAAAGACCTGGCAACTCCAATCAATGTCGACACATCTACCTGCTCCCCATGTGTGGTCAGTTCTGATCTCTGGAACCTGGTCAGCACAGACTGGTAGAGAGCCGTCTTTTATGTGTTTTATGTCGTCTCATTTTTGTAACCTGCCTGTTTCTTGAAATAAATCATATAGAATGAAAGAAACCTGTTGTTTTATCTACACTGTGAGAATTATATTAAAATCATGTCACACATGTGGCTTAGTGGGTAGCACTCTAGCCTCACAGTGAGAAGGACCTGGGTTTGATCCCTGGGTGGGGCGATCTGGGTCCTTTCTGTGTGGCATTTGCATGTTCTCCCCGTGTCTGTGTGGGTTTCCTCTGGGCACTCAGGTTTCCTACCACTGTCCAATGACATGCTACCAGGTTGATTGGAGACACTGAATTGTCCTGTAGGTACCTGCGATAGACTGGCGCCCCATCCAGGGGGTTAAATTAAAGATACGTAATTGAGATGCACAATTACTGGAAATTTGCTTAAGCTGTGATGCGTTTTGTAAAACCAACACCCAGACATTCAGGTCTATAAGATGTGTTGCAACTTAAAAGCTGCTACAAAGCTTAGACGAGATCATTTCATTGCACCTAAAGGCAAAATAGCAGATCTATGACCTTGAACGTTCCTAAAGATACCACTGGTAGGATTTTCCTGAAGTTCCAGACCTATGATGCAGCAGTGAACCAGCCGGGCTGTAGATGAGCAGTTTGTTTGGCACAAGAAAGAATTGAAAAACAACAATCCTTAGCAAGTTTGTGCATGTCTGTATTTAGAGATAAACAAAAAGGGACGTCTACCACATTGTCAAGGATTTTCGAACAAGTGCTTGTTAATGTTAGTATTAAATGTGGAATAAAAATATATACAGAAAATGGATCAATACACTCTTTGTTTACACAGTTTATAACTGAGGTACAGTCGGTATAATAATACCCGACTAATTAGGATAAGGGGTTAAAGACAATAAACTGAACTTAACATTTAGAGGCAATTAAAATTTTGCTCAAAGAGAACATATCAACAGATTCTTTAACTGAGTGATCAAAACAAACAAATATTTAGCATAGTTAAGAACACATACCTGATTCGATTCCACTTAATTCATTTGAAAAGAGTCAGGGGTTGTTACTATGTTAACCGTTGCAGGACTTTATTTATTGGTATAGGTTTTGGTGCTATTGATCATTACATTAAATGGCAATAATATCTTGTTACACTCAGCCTGTACAATTCTAGTCCCAGCCAATGTGGGCTTGTTTACTAGGACTTAACCTTATGCCTGTTTGCTAACTTGGCAGCTTCTCCGACAGTTTACGTTCTAATACAAGTGACACCACAGGCGGTGCACTAATTGACTGCATAAAACAGTTACATGTGGTTTGGAATGAAAAGTTGTTTGATGATGTAGTCTTTAGGCCAAGCTGGATAAGAAGCAGCTAAACGCTTTATAAATACAGCTACCCTAAATACAAGTCAGAAATGTGCATAAACAAGGAAGATGTCCTGGGATTGCATTTCATTCATAGAGTAACGTATAATAGCTTATTATAAAACTATTGGGGCACATTATTATGACCACTTCTAACTTTCGACAGCTGTGTTGCTCATGAAGGAAGTCACGTTTCATGATCTGGTTTGGTGGTTATGGAGGATGTGGAAGGTCACCTCCTAAATTAGCATTTCTTTGTGTGTAAACACATCTTGATTCAAAATATGTTAAAGGTGATTGAAAAATGATATTTTCACACGGCCGTACTCGACGATAGTTGCGTGACTATTTTGTGTTTTGGTTGCTCATCGGTGCTCAACAAATGACTCAATGTGCACATCTGCAGTTTCTGTGGTGAGGTGGGCTTGTAAGAGGTGTCGAGAGTATGCACTCGGGGCACAAGACCTTGACCTTGTTTCAGAGTTTCCTGCAGAGGCTGTGGGAGGTCGACACACGTCAAGTGTTGAGGTTAAACCACGATGTTGACTAGTGCAGCATTCTGATACGCCAGGTGAGGCAGTGGCACACTTGAACACTGGCATGGGAGCGATTACCGTAAAGCTGATAAGTGATCTAATGTACCTGTCAAAGCTTAATAAATTGAATACATATCCTCTGAAATATCGATTCACACACCATACCTAAAATATTTCAAAATACTTCCTCCAAACAATGAGAAAAAGATCTAACAGAACACCAAGCGACCCATTTGCATTATTGTAACATTATAGTCAAAACAACCTGATTTACTGCTTGTTTCAGGCAAGAGAATGCAAACAAGCCCCGTAACATTACCATCATTTACGAGAGCAGATCATGTGACAGTGTATAAAAGATTGTTTGCTATATAATAAATAAGGTACACTGACTTATCTCCCAGCACAAGAGCTGCAGATTTGGACATGCTCTGACCAAATCTTCCAACCATCACAAACCCAATTTGAGCAAGTTTGACAAGGGACATATTATGTGAGTTAACAGGTTGAAGTAAGAAGAAAAAATAAAGTTCATATAAACAATATATTTATTTTAAATGTACATATATACATTACACATAATTTAAAGACAGTGAAAAACTCAAAAAAAAAAGTCGTTTACGAGATATAAATATGTTCTTAGTTCTAATATGCACAGGCTACAATAACACTGAAGTAATCACTGCTACAAACGCTTTGGTTCGTGTCCATTGTCCATGTAAAACTAGCTACTCTGTAAAAATAGCCATTATGCTAATGAAATTCATTATTTCCAGAAGCACATCCTGTTTTGTCTGTCTGTTTTGCTTTTAATGAACTCTTTCAATTGGTGCATTTTCAAAAGCAACTGGGTGGGTGAGCATTATATGGTGCAGGAACCCAGGGCCTTTCCGGACACACATCTGCCTTTGTTTACACTACGCTTGAAAAGCCTGTCTTGCATACCCGTGCGACAATTCAAAAATCCTGCATTGTAATGTCTAACACCATCCGTTGCATTCTATTTGGCCTTAAGTGCATATTGCATCAAGTTTCATTTGATCTGGGTCACCTTTTTTATGACTCCTCTCCACAGTAAACGGTCAATGACAAATTCCACAGATGTTTATTTGCTCGTGATAGTATTTGTAATGCCTTGTCACGTTGGTAAATATTATGTAAAAACTATAATGGTTCTGTTAGAAGGAAGGCCATAGAGTTCAGTCTGGCCTGGATCATTAACCCAGACTACTTCCCTTGTCATAATACACTTCATTATAACGGCTCAAATCTTTGTCATTCTAGGAAACATTGCTTTAATAGGAGATGGTGTGAAGTTCCCGGTGGAGACCGTTGTCTCTAAACCTTCGAGCCTGTGTGACGGCTTCTCCGTTTTACTCGTACTGCATTCCAGGAATGTTATTCCGAACTTCCTCAACTGTCCTTCCTTGTTGACCAAACAGTAGCTGCACAGCAGTCTCAAAATCGCCCTGCACATGTCTCGGCTGGTCAAGGTGTAGATTATCGGGTTGAGCAATGAATTAAACATAGCGATTCCCAAAAAGTAATCAGCTTCAAAAAGCACCGTGCACCCCCGAATTGGACAGCAGAAGTCCAGGAGGAGGAGAAAAAACAGAGGCAGCCAGCAGGCGATGAAGACCCCGAGTACTATTGTCACTGTCTTCAGAAGAGCCATGTACTTCTGGGACTTCCTGGATAACCCTTTGCGCTGTGGGCCGCAACCCATCCGCTGCGTATTCGACTTGACTATCCGAAAGATGCGGATGTAAAGCACAACAATAGACAACAGTATGGCGGAGAACACGGTAATGCAGCACAAGATGTAGCTCTTGGAGTAGAGTGGTAAAACGGTGGAGCAGTGGTCCAGAACACCCATGCAATTCCAGCCCATAATGGGAAGCACACCCAGAAAGATCGAGAGCAGCCAGCTCACACCGATGAGAGCAAACATGCGTCCACGTTTAGCCCCCTGGTAGGGCTTCATTCGCACCATGGTGACATGTCGTTCGATAGCGATAGCCAGGAGGCTGATGATGGAGGCAGCTAGCGTGATGAAGACGCCACCTTCTCTGATAAACCACTGGACAGGTGTCAATTTGAGTGTGTTGGCTCCCGACGTTAAGATATTCACCATGTAGGTGAAGCCCGCCAAAAGGTCTGAGAAAGTCAAGTTGCCCAAAAGATAGTACATGGGCTGGTGGAATTTTTTATTCTTCCATATTGCTATGAGAACCACGGCATTTTCCACAACGATAAGCGAACAGATAATGAGGAAAACGATAGCTACAGGTTTCAGGCCGTCCTTGTACTTGTCTTCACTTAGCTTTCCAGTGTAGTTATAGTGAACCACGATGTGTGAATTGTTTTGATACTCCTGAAACATTTTTTGCAAGTATCCTGTTGCAGCCGTAGTGGTAAAGACTGACGGTTGTAAAGCAAAATATGCAGCATGTGATGCGTCCATTGCTCTTGAAAAAATGCTCTATCATAAATTAGGTCTCATAATTCCCCCAAAAAACATCTGTGTTCATCAGATCTTCAGGTGCTCCACTTGATTATTTTCTTTCCAGCCTGTTAAGAACTCCAGAGGGAACTCAGACAAACCTGAGGAACAAATAACAATGTATTATTTTTTTAAAAAAAAGGAAAACTAAGAAGCCTTGAGAACATTAGGACATGTTGTATATTTAAATTTGAATGCATCCAGCTAATTTGATGTGGCCCAGTTTTTATGCTCTTGATTTTGGAATAGGTTGCCCAATATGCTATTTATAATAAAGAATGTTTATAACATACCTTATTTCATTATTACGAGATTGTGAATTGCAAAATGACATTTTAATAGTGGTGTATAATCTTATCTACAAATGACCAGTGTGATTGCTGGTTTCAATCACAGCTTTTTACAGCCTGTTATGGCTCTCTTGTTAAAAAAAACCCAACTGATTAAAGAGAAGCCCATGCTTAGTTTGTCTAAAAATCCTACATTTAATGTAAAGATCGTCAAAAAGGTAATTTAAAATCTATCACAATGTAGGAGAAACTTCTAGTTCTCATTTGTTGTATTTTAAAAGCCATGAGATACAATTTTAATTTAGTTTATATAAATAGCATTACTATATGTCAAATTCATTCCATTATTCTAAAACATGTCTCTAGACTTTTATGTTGGTGCGCTTTCCAAACATTATCCCATGTAACATGCACAACGCACAAGAAGTTAACAAGAAATGACCCATAGATGTTTAAAAACAGTTCTATTTTTCTCTTACATCTATAAGTATGTATTTCCCTACATAAATTACATGGTCTCACATCTTACACCACAAAGCTCGTAAATATTCGGTTTTGTACTTTTCTAAATATATAACAGCAGCAGTAGAAGTGGTAAACTCTCAGGCAACAGCAAGAGCCACAACTGTCATGTAAAGTTCTTTTGAAATATGTTTGCCATACATAATATGCCAGTAAGTTTAAACAGGAATATAAAACCACAACGACGTTGCTCTACCTGATCACCTCAATACAGGATTCTGATAATGGAACCTGGAAATAACTTTTCAAACAAATCCATGGGACTAAAAAAGAGCAAACATACCAAAGCTTCTCCTGCAAATAATTAAGAAGGCAGGTGTGTTCAACTTGCACCTTAGCCTTCAGGCAAAACTTCACGTTTACTGAAAGGTTCTACCCACCTAAATTATTCTATGGATATTCACTATATCAAAATGCATTAGTTGTTCCTTGTTGTCCTTTATCACCTATGTGTATACAAACAAACAAACAATAATATAATAATAATAAACAATAATAAAATGGGCTTTTGTATTTTTAGAGGTCTGAAAGTTTTTTGACCAGCTGAAACCGACTAGCGTTGCGAATGCTGTCAACAAAAAGTGCTTCTGCTTTTTTATTCTTGTAAACAGCAAGTCAACCTTTAGATTAGTTGTTTGACTGTTACCAGACTCACCATATCACAATGCTTGTTTTAGTTGTCTAGTTTTAAGGTAATTCCTAAAGAGATCCAATCATTCAAAACATTTTTGTAACAGTTTGAATTTCTGCATATTTTGTCAAGAGTGCCAATGTTCTATGTATTTTTATTGGTGCTTGAAATAATGTCTTAATTCATTCAATTACGTAAATTGATTTTAATAGTGAATGTATTTACATTAGCATAGAAATCAGCACTTCTGTTCAAGAGGCTAGTCGTCAAGGTTTAGTTAAGTCGTTTCATTTAAGATGCTGTGTGAATATTTAGAACTAGCAAAACAATAACTGGAATACAGTTATTTAAGAGAGGTAATGTGGTACATGTACAAGTTTATTCAGCAACAGGGGGAAAACTTAAAAGCCTCAAGGAGAGCTGCTGAGTTAAGAAGGATTCCTGTTGCACCGTTTGCTCACGGTGTTCCACACACATGAATGATTTGGTCAACCGGGTTTTCTTTTTTACAGAAACAATTATGTGTGACGTTAAATTAGTCGAAATACGCCACAGTAGAACCATGGCTGCAATTTAAGACATGTTATTGAAATGTTTGGCTGTATGGAACACTGTTAGTGATCGCATGGAAGGACGAAGCGTCAGGTAAAACAATCTGTTTATAGCTACCGGCTGATTTTCTGCTTGCTCAATGATGTTTCTGTCGTATTTATTCACACGGCACACACAAGGGCGTGAATTTACTTTAAGCAGTGGATAACAAAACCATAGATGCGGTTCGCAGTAGTTTTTAATATCTATTTAATATAAATTCATTTAGCTGATTCTTAACTGTATAACGGATTACAAGTTACAAGGACAACGCAAACGGCTCTCACACACGTCGTGTAAGAGTTTACACATACTGGCAAAGTTTTCGATAAGTTATGTTTTAAAGTTATTAATGTAACCCGTCCGTTTTGAGCATAATAAAACTTAAAATCGACCTTTTGAATTCGTATTGACCGAACCTGATGCATGCATAATTTCCATTGGCACCACACTCACATGGTTATTAGAATCTTACAAATAAAATATTGGTCTTATTATCATTTTCTCCATAATGTTTAACAAAGCTACCTAATACTAATAATGTCGCTAAACTTAAACTGCACTAATTACACTTAACTTTATGACACATTTAATCACAATGCTTAAACGTGTTCGTATGCACTATTGAAACACTACTGTTATCTATGTATTCTAAGCACATACTTAAATAAAAACAATGGAAGTATTAAATATACGCACCCCTTATGGCAGATGTGCTCCTCTGGCTCCCATGGACGAACTGAGCAGCCTGAAGCTGAAGTGAAAGGAGAATATAGGACAGGATTAGACTCGCAGCAGACTGCGCCTCCTTTTCCTTCTGCTAAATGTCATACTCCTTTCCATCAGCTTTAACCTTCCCCTTTCTTCCTTACCTTCTGTCCTATAGGGTGAAAATGATTTACTCCTGAGGGTTGGGGTTAAATAACCCTCTAAGGTAATGACCACAACAAGGAAAAGGGGAAAGACAGAGCTTTGTATGCAAATGAGTTGACAGGAAGGTTAATTATTGATCTAAATGAAACTCCAAGTGTTAACTTTCTTTTGATGGACATGTTGATTAAACTGTTTTGGTTAGAAATAGCAGACATTATTTTACAGCTTTGTTTTGATTACATGAGAGATATGGAACTGGGTTAAAGTTTTTGCAGTACACTCATTCTGACATAAATTATACCCTTTAACAGTACCTTATAACTGCATAAACATGTAAGTGTACACTATGATAAAAGTATTTCAACACTCGGTCATTTGGCTGAAACAAACCTTATTAAAGGTGGCCAACACATGTCTTTATACCTGCCAACACATGTACTATATGTATCAACCATGAGCACACGTAATACATGCCTGATGGTTGCTTACACATTTTTGGGGTGGTCCCACTGTTTAGGGCGATCACTTAATATAATTGGTATAATGGCTAATTGACTTTAAGGGTTAAATATTTTAGTGTCTCTGAAACAGCTATTGGAGCTCACAGACCAGAGTGAAAAGCCACTCAAAGGGGTCTGTTTTTATTGGTAAATAGAATAAGGAGACAGCAGATGTAGCTAAGCGTATATCTGATTGAATATAATACATTAATAATTATATACAAAATATATTTTATTAATCCATACACATCTGCCGTTTTGTTTAAGGAGGGTATACTTAGGTTAAAATATTACTGGGAAGACTCATAAATAATAATTTGGGACTGAATTCCTGCAGACTTGAGCAAAGTTCCTAATATTTAAATATTGGAATCAGCTCTGCCGTTGCAGTGCTTTACTTAATTGGTGTAAGAAGAATGTAAAACCCTGCAGGGCTGCAGTTCTCAGTTTACATTTTCAACATTTTCTGCATCTGACCACAGCCCTTACAGTTTTCCAGCACTTATTTAAAGAAATCCAATGCACCTTTTAAGTAGTAAGTTTTGATGCCACTTTTATAAAGGTCTTTTTTGTAGCTGTTACAAATTCTTCACTGAAAACCGCTTGCTTGACTTGGGTAACTTGAAATGTTTAATCCAATGTGATACTGAGATTGTTAAAACATTATGCTGATTATTAAACTGCTGATTATACAGGAAGATCAAAATCAGTTTCTGTACATGTACGCTGACCACTAAAGGTATGTTCCTGAAAGAGATGCCACTGTATATAACCAGTAGAAAATTCCAACAAAATAATGCACTTGATACACTCATACTAGAATAACACACACGGTCATGTAGTAATGTAGTACGAAGGTAACAACTGAGTATATGGATAAAAAATAATGAATTAAACAAATCTTAGCTTACAATGAAGTTTTATTTATAAATATGTCTTCTTCCAATAAATCCTTGGCATATTTGCATTGTGAGTACATAAATGTCAGGCGGTGCAACCGTCTCCATTTTATATTTGAATAACCCAGTTAAAAGATATGATAAAAGAGAACCTTGACATAAAATTTGAATTATTTTTCAAGATCTTTTAATTTGTCTTGCAAAGTTTTTTCAAGTTACCACATTATTACAAAAAGTGGACAAGTATGGAAAATGTCTTGGACTGTGATATAAAAATGACAGTAGGTATCATATTGTTTTGTGAGACTCTATGCCCTAACTGTATGGTCAATGTTTAATGGTATCAATATAGAAAGTGTTGCATTATCTCATGGTCAGACACTTCAAGTAGCT
Source organism: Microcambeva barbata (assembly GCA_034509105.1). Classification (NCBI taxonomy): domain Eukaryota; kingdom Metazoa; phylum Chordata; class Actinopteri; order Siluriformes; family Trichomycteridae; genus Microcambeva; species Microcambeva barbata. Next base: position 9,535,390 of record JAYDZF010000021.1, on the reverse strand, counting down.
AGCATTATTTTTCATAGTTCTTTCACCTTTCTGACATATAAGGTTCTAGAAAAAAAAGGAAACACGAGAACATACGTAGATACTACACTGTTCTCTAGGTAGACGTCTTTCTTTAAACAGGAACCTCTTTCATTGTGCCAGAGAGGGAGAGGGATTTCCTTTAGAAACACCTATGAGGTCATATTGGGTTGGGTCAGAAACTGTACAGCCTGTCCTCTTATTCTGACTGACCAACATCACAGTAGTTATGCAAAAGAAATACTCAACAATGTCTAAGTAAACACATTATTTGCATTACAAAGATTAGAACGATTTACTTGAGATGTTATTAATAATTTAATGGGCCCTGTTCACCTGTCATTGAAGGGTCACACATTTTAAAACAGCCCACACATTCCAGTAAATTTGAATTGGAAGCCTGCCGGCCTGGCAAAAGCCGGCTGAGATATGCCCCACTGTTCTGTCATCTCCCAGCCCCCGGGCCCACCCACTGACTCACGGTCAATAGATGATCCCCTCAATGTGTGAGTGTCCCGGGCCCCGCAGGATGACTGCATTAGCACACAAAACAGCCTGACAGCTCTGGCCAGTCTGACTCCTACATACACACAAACATGCTTAAAATGACATTCAATCTCCAATTCTATTCAGTTATCATTAACATAGGTTCAATATTCATTAACATAATT
>JAYDZF010000021.1:9432829-9443968 GCA_034509105.1 Microcambeva barbata | reverse complement strand
AGACTTACCCCAATTGGTGAACATCTTTCCACAAACTTTAACAGCTGAGACTTGGCTGTTCCAGGGTCTCCCAGCATCAGCAGGTTAATATCACCTCGGCGAGTAAGACCATCTGGCAACCTAACACACAATTTATTACTTACATGATATAGACCTTATCCGGATTGAACAGGTACACTAAGAAAGAAGCATTGCTGAATTATCGCACCTTTTTCTGGAGCCTCCGAACAGCAGGCAAGCGATCGCCTTCTTCAGATCATCGCTGCCATAAATCGAGGGAGCGAGTGAACGTGAAATTGAGTCGTAGACGGCAGGAGAACCAGCCAGAGACCGTAACTCTTCTTCTTCCTGAGGGGAAACTGATCCAGTGGTTCCACGACCTGACAAAAGATGGTCAACCAAAAAAAATGCATAAACCACATGGTACAAAAGCCCATTTCTTAAAACCTTGGATAGGAATCCACCATCAAAACTTCAGTGTCGCTTGTACTCACCCGCTCCATCTGTGTCAACTTTAATGCCAACTACACGCAGGTAGGCTGCCCGGATGCCCACTCCAGCACCCTTATCACGCCCTTTAGCTTTGGTCGGAGCGATCTTTTTAATGGAGTAGATACCCATGATGGTCACCCTGTTTCCAGGGACCACACGATCACAAAGGTACCTAGGGGGGAAATGAAGTACATTTTGTTTAATGACAAGGAGATCCAGATTTGGCAACTTTAAGCTACGGCTGCTTTGCAAATTAAAAAGAATATGGAGCACGAGTCAAATCAGTGATTCGTTTAAGATGAATGCCACTATATCTTTGGGTATGCTTTACCTAGCTCAAAAATAAAAGTGCATTTATAGCTTAGATAAAAAAAAGAATCAGATTATCTACCCGTATTCATTGTCTTAAGTTTTGTGTTGTTTTAAAAAACAAGCAACAAAATTCCCCTTCATTAGAACAGAAAGGTAAAGTGGTTCATCCCTACACCCACTGACCTGTCACAATAAAGCTGCATGTGTCTGGGCATCTCTCCATGAGGAACGGCATCAGGTGACTCCTGCAGACGAAGGGTCTGGAAATCCACACACACGCACCTGTCCGGGATGATAAAGTAGGGATCCACGGGGCACTTAACACGACCTGCCTGCTCACTGAGAATCAGAAAAAACACACCATCCCACTCAGTTACAGGTCTACAAACCAATACTCTTATCTGAGCTAACCTAAAGGTACGCTTGAGTAGGACTCACGTGTTGCACTTGCGAGGCAGGGCATAGCCTTGTAGGCCGGGCGGCAGTGGGATGTTACTGATGACTGCACGGCAGCCCCTGCACTGCAGACACACTCGGGTAGCTTTGGCCCGAACCGCCGCGGCAGAAATGATTATTCCAGGGATCTTGACCAGGCGGGAGACCTGCTCGGACTGTGGGAGGAACGAATGAAGGAAGACAATGTATCATTTCTGAATATTAGATTAGAAAGATGTTAAGAAGAGATAATGAGACGAATGAGCATATGTGATGTACTGTATGGTCTAGCGCACACAGTATAGAGACGAATACCAAAAATATTTGGCAGGGCCAGTACCAAGCCATGAAAGATTAAGGGCTTGCATCAACAAGATGAACAAACAGAGGATTATCATGCATGGTGGTCAGAATAATCAGCACTATCAATCTTTGCTCGACTAGGGACGTCAATGAGGGTCAAAGTTCCCATATTTTAAAGAAATTAAATATTATTAGGCACAATTATATTCTGGCCAACACATTGTTTTTACATGTGTAACATTAAGATGACCCAATATAACGTTTAAACAACCGATGAAAACCATGTTCCCAAAAAACATTTAAATAAACACTACACATCAGTTCATTGGCACAAGTCCTGTAAACATTAGATTGACACTAGGGTGCCATTTTAAGGCCTTTCATGGCCGTCACCTTACCTTGAGGCTGCGAATAGACGCAGGGTGCGCGTCGCTCTTCAGCATCACCTGGATGTCCTGCACGGTCTCTTCTCCCACCGGCCGTGGACGTGTAACCTCATCAGCAACCTCCTGTGCTGCCTCTTCCAGCTGCCAAGCACACACTGCATTATAAACACACTCCAGACTGAACAAGCAACAATTTATGCACACAAGATGCTGGGCTCACCAGCGGGAGATTCTCTGTGGGTAGTTTGTAAAGGCAGTCAGAGAGGTCTTCATCAAAACTGGCCAGATCCTCCATCTCTACCTCAATCCAATACTCTCCAAGAGTGTAGTGCCTCTTGAGCTCATCTCTGGAGAAGGAAGACAAAATAAATACAAGCCAGTGTAAACTGAATGTTGTTCATCAGAGAGCATGGAAGTATTCAACATGCTTGAATCATTTTATGTATAAAGTAGTTTATGTGAACGAGGCAAATTTGAGACTAGAACCAGTGATCCAGCCATTGTTCTTTGAACAAGAAATGCTGAACGAGGCTATTCTAGGAATTCTGCATAATGTTTATTAAAGGTTTCAAATATTATTACAAACAAATAGCTATATTACTCAATCGATTGTGTACATAAAAAAGCGGGTTATACAGAAATATTACAATATAAAACTTAACCACACATCATGCTAAAGAGGCAATGACGTAGCTACTCGTCTTCCAAACCACCATTACTGATCAGTCACCGTTACTGTACCTGTATTTGTAAGTAAATCCAGTTCGATCTGTTCCGATTCTGAACTGCCTTAGGAACTCCCTAAAGCGTTTTTTGATTTGACTTCGTTTAACAGTCCCTTCATCCCCGATTCCTTCTCCTCCACCAAAGCTGTCGCTGTAGTAAACTCCGGGGTCGTCAAAACCAGACATTTTATTTGTTTGACCTTTACTTAAAACGTAAATTTAGAAAAATAAGTTTTTTATAATGTATTTTATTTTCTTCCCGAACTCACACACTGTCCTGTTCTCTCAACAGCACCGGCCACGCTAATGATTTCGCGGCAAAACTTCTAGGACCTGCCCAGTTTGCAGTCAGGCCCCGCCCATGGCAGGCATTCTTGCAGTCTCATTGGTTCGATGAGACCGTGCGTCAGACAACCAGCGGGGACGGAGTGTCTGTGGCGCGAAAAGTGCAGCCATCAACAATGGCGTTTGTAGGCGGTGTGATGGCGTACGATGACATAGAATAGCTCTTTAGTACTCAAAGCAAGTATACATGCTCATAGATTCTTAGAAATAGTTAATAAAGTGTTTATCCAGGTGTGTGTAACTGAACAAAGTTTAAATTAGGTGCATGTTTAGTATTGTGATTTTGTCAGGGTGCAGTTTAGCTATAAGCCTTGTTATAAAAATGTCTATAGTATTTTTTTTACCTATATCCTTCCTCCCCAACTTTTGGGGAATTGAATGACAACTGGTTTAGTCAGATACCAAACAATTATAAAAGTTATAAGATCAACCAGGTTCCAATTTAGAAATGTTTGGTGTAAAATCAGAAGTAAACTTTTGTCCTATTCCTTTATGTTTCACACTTATCCAGCACAATAACAAACCATGTTTAACAAGCCATGGTAAACTAAGTAGCCTACAGGTTGATGTTATCTGAAGGTCGCTGGTTCACACCTCACTACTGCCAGGTTTTACTCAGATCCCAAGATGATTGTGTTTTGCAGAATTAATTGTGTGTAGTGCTAGAGCTACTTAATCATGTTTGTGTTTATTCCATAACTGTGCAATGAAATAAAACTTCAAAAATATATAAGCAAAATCATTTATTAGTGCAAACAATTTTAATCTATGCATCTTGCAGATTGAAATATTCTTGCTCTTTCCCCAAGTGCTCACTGTAACAGCAGTTTATGGAACACTGTAACATTTCCTGAAAGCTTCTCTTTCTCTACGCTGATCAAATAAAGGCACACAACTCTACTTAATCTACTGACGTGAACTTTATGATACGACACCGTGCTTTCTGCCAGTCTGTATAAAAGCATCAACAGCACGATCAATGTCTGATTCGGTGTGTGCAGCGGAGATCTGGACCCGGATCCGAGCTTTTCCCTTTGGAACCACAGGGTAGGAAAATCCGATCACGTACACACCTGAAAAAACATTATATCTGATTTAATGAAAAAAGATACATGAAAAGTAGTTTAGACTAAAAATACTATAAAAGCAGTGACCTGGGGTCTACCTTGTACAACAAGCACAATGTGCAACGGTAGTAATGCTGTACTCTTTTGACTTCTGCTCATTGGTCAAGGTATGCACATTAGAGATGAACGAGTAGCTGAGTGCTAGTAATTCCACCAATGGCGGGAAGAAAATAAGTCTTACCCAGTTTTAGCATGTCATCAGCCATGACGGATGCCAGGCGGGCATCTCCCAGCATGACGGGGCAGATGGGATGAGCTGAGCCTGCGATGGTGAATCCTGCCTGTGTCATGTTATTTCTAAACCTGATGGATAGATCACAAAATGTACATTTTCAAGAAAAGATTGTTAAACCTTTTTTTTTTTGTAAACCAACAGTCTAATTACTTACCGAAAAGTGATCTTCTCAGTAAGCATTGACAAGAACAATGTAACCAGGATGTTTTTGACTGAATTCACAAAACACCTCATGCACCCCTGAAGATAACTCTTAAGTTTACCTCTGTCCCTCCTTACCTCATAGTTTTGGCTGCCATGCTCTGTGCAATTTCATTGGATGCCAGGAGCAGTTCCACTGCACGGGTGGCCGAGCCCACGACCGGAGGAGGGAGAGAGTTGGAGAACAGATAAGGACGAGAGCGCTGCCTGAGGAGGTCGATTAAAGGTTTTGGCCCAACTGTGTAACCACCTGGTAATATGAAGGCCATGATCAAACACTCAAAGGTCAGACAAAGGACACTGTAATAAATTGTTTTTAAGACACACTAGTCAAAAATATAATTTTTAGCCAGGTGCCTACCTAAATCTACAGTATTTAAAAACAATATCACACCGTGTACTGTATTTACACAAATAATATATGTGCAACATAATAAAAAATATGGCTATATATGAATAATAACATTGATTAAAAAAATACCTGCAGCCCCTCCGAGAGCTTTTCCAAGAGTAGAGTTCACAATATGTACTCTGTCCATCACCCCCAACAGCTCATCAGTTCCTCTAAATGAAACATAAACACTATCAGAATGACTCACACAGCCGTGGCCTGGTGGTTAGAGAACTGTCTTGTGAAGGTTGCCAGTTCGATTCCCAGAGTCAACAGGTCACGACTTCTCGTAATTGTGTTGTCAAGTCATTCAATGCATCTTCTTTATGTACTCACCGTCCACGAGGACCTAAGAAGCCTGTGGCATGGCATTCATCGATAAACACCATGGCTCCATACCGTTCAGCTAGGTCACAGATGCCCACCAGTGGAGCAACATCGCCATCCATAGAAAAAACTCCATCAGTCACCACCAGCCTTAGACGTGACGACTATGGGTAAAGAACGAACCAATTTATTGATACATACAGTGACACAAACATATTTTTACAGTAACAGTTCAGATTCTTACAGTATACAAGAACAAACAACCTAGCTCGACTTTGCAACAGAATACATAATGAATACCTGGGACTCCTTCAGCTTCTCCTCCAAGTCCTTCAGGTCCATGTGCTTGTAGCGCAATCGATTAGCACGGCACAGCCTAATTCCATCGATGATTGATGCATGGTTCAGTTCATCAGATAGCACAGCATCATCAGGGCCCAAAAGAACCTAGAACCGCGTCAAACTACATTTAACACTGTATATTAAACACTGATAACACATTAAAACACACAGTGATGTCGACAACAGGTAACTAAATCCACTAATGTTTTATAGCAAGCGAAAAATACCTCAAACAGACCAGCATTGGCATCAAAGCAGCTGGCATAAAGGATGCAGTCCTCTCTTTCATGGAACTGAGCAATCTTCTTCTCTAAATCCTTGTGCAGATCCTGAGTAAAAAGAATGCAGACAGTGAATAAATGATGCCAGTTAAGATGTATTGCAATATCACGTTTATAAAGCTACGTTTTCTACCTGTGTTCCACAGATGAACCTGACAGAACTTAAACCAGCTCCATATTTCTGCAGGGCTTCGACAGCAGCCTGAATAACTTCTGGGTGACTGGACAATCCCAGGTAATTATTTGCACAGAAATTTAATATGTCTATAAAGCGTACACAGAAATGAAACATGTGGCATGAGTAACTTTCCAAACTGAGTACACAAGTAAAGGACCTTGAACTGTGTGTATAAAAATGCTGTGGTCAGTATTGTAATGTGAGCCATTAAAGAACTTACACTGATGACACTTTCGATTTGACCATTTCCAGTAATTATTGCGTAAAATGTTTCAGGGAAACTACTTCCAGTTAAATTATGTTATCCTTACAATTCGTTTTTATTTAATTTGCCTGCAAACAACTTAAAACTAATTTTAAATCATTTTGTTTACTATGATTACAAACCTTTATAAGAGTTATACAGTCAAGTCAAGTTAAAGTTAAACGAATGTGTGCAAGTTAATGATGAATTGATTCAGTGATTCAGATTGAGAGTTGACTCATTTTCAGAACAGAGCTGAAATAAAGCTAGATTTTAACTACGTTTATTTTTTCCAGCATTAATTACATTGTATTTAACATGTAATTCCTGTTTCACAAATAATGAAGTTGATCAAAGTGACTCAAACGCGGAGTCGGAGTCGACTCAAAGATCTCTGCTGCTACGTAAACAGTGGGGTTTTAAACGTATATTTCTATTCTATTGCACACTTAATCTAGTACAAGCATGGTAGCTTAAAGTTTAAATTCAAGGTCCATCGCTCACCACCACCGCTCCCATGCACGTTTATTCGCGCTCCCTGTTTGGACGTGATGACTCTCTCTCCCTTCCAGGTTCCAGCAGCCCGGATAGTGTCCAGTTCATTTTCCAGTACCGACCTCGCCTCAATGATGGCAGAATAAGCTCGACTCGGAATCACATTTCGGGTTTGTAAAACCCTCCTTAACGGGGTTTTAAGTTGAACTATGGCAGCACGAAGTGACATGGCGTACCAGCTACAGACCACAGTGAGTGAACCTCAGTGAAATGTGCTCAAACCGGTGACGTTTAACCGTTTGGGCCACGTCCAGACGCGCACTAGATTACTCAGGAGTATGCTAAACTCACACTAGTACATGTATTTCACTACCTATGCATACTATCTACTTAGAACCATAGTACGCGTATACAAGGGCGTAACCAAAAGCACCAATCACAACAACCGTTCGCGAGGTCTGTTGTGCTTCCTTCAAGAGCTCTTTTCGTAATAATAATTTTGTCTAGGTTTTAAGTAAAATAATTAATTAATAACTAATTCGTTTGCGTTTGCTTTTGCAATCCGGCACGATGAGTGACATTTGATCCGGTATTGTGTTGTTATAGGGTTAAAACCTGTAACTGATTAACAAGAATGATTTAATTCGCTTTGCAAATTGTTAAATCAACATGTTAATATTTGAATTATAACGTCATTTAGAGGAAACCTCGTTAAACAGAATAGGATGTATAACTGACACTTAGACTTCATTTAGAATTCATTTTAAACGCACCCAGACGCTACAAAACTATAAATCTTGGTTTTAACATGAGTTGTGAACGCTGCTTGACTACGTAATTTCCCCGCGAAATCTCACGTTTGGCGCCAACTGCCCTCATTCTTCAGTGCACGTAGATGATCATGAAGACTTACAGAAGTCACTGTATTAAAATAACTTTAGTTTTAGATATTTTGTTTTATGTTGGATGTGTTAGTTAAGGTGACTGAAGAGCTGATTCAACTACTTATGGATAATTGATTGTTTTTTTTGGGAGGCAAATGGAAATGACTTGACGTGTTTATTAAAGGTAAAGTATTTTCATATTACCATATTAAATATATACACATTTAAGTACAATCATGTGTACAGAATGTGCAAAAATGCACGAACTTATATTTACTATAATAAAACTATTTTAATAAAACCCACACACACAGTAACTGGCAACTACCAGTCCGGTCATAGATGGAACCAAAGTGTTTAAAACCTATTAAATAATAAATTAAATAATAATTAAATAATAAATAATATTTCAATTTTATTTCATTTGCAAGAGCTAATTTCAATTGCAATTATTCACATTATCATGTATAATTCTTAATATTTTCGTTAGAACTATGTTTTGCTGTGTTCCGCCTCTGTCAGCTAGCTGACGTCACGTGTGGGTGTGCGCGTGTGTTTAGATCAAGCGCGCGAAGTATTCCCTGGTTTTGACCTGCGCAGGAAAAGTTTTTTAAAAAACACCGCCGCGTTCACCAGCCAGTTTATAAATCGAATATAATGGCCGATTCTCGTCGTAGAGGTGAGCGATCATTTCATGAAATGCTTTAGTTACGAGTTAACGTGTTAAATGTTTCGTTTCGGTTCGAAAGTCCTCGCGCTGAGACCCATTTAATAACTACGTGCGCGCGGAGCCTGTAAAAAAGGTGTTTTCATTCCCATGAAGTGTCAATAATCTTCTCAGTGAAGTTTGAACAATCTGTTAAGGTGGACGAACACTGAAATCATCTGTTAATATATTAGTAATAACTCGAATTACCGGTGTTTGTTTACAGGACATTTACACGAGCAGAACTAAAATGGCAGCCCTGGTGATTCCATGATGTTTACTTGAATTTGTAAATCTAAACTTAATTTGAGCGTTTAATGTGTAATGCTCTCATAGTTCATATTATTGTGCATAATCTGTCAAACAAACTTGGCATATTGTGACATATACACCTACCAAGCATAACATTATGACCACTGACACAAATGACTAACTGATTATCTCTTTTTCAATGCACATGTTAGTAAGTGGGATATAATAGGCAGGAAGTGAACATTTAATCCTCAAAGTTAATGTTAGAAACATGAAAAGATGCTGGTTCTGATAGAAATGTTTTGGACGCAAAGGGGGACCAACACAATATTAGGAAGTTGAAAGTTGTCTTATTGTAGGAAATTTGAGTCTTATGTCTGAATGCTCAAATACAAGTGGCAAATTTTAAGAAAATAATTAGCATGTCGGTTCAGTGAACTGACCTAATTAGAATTTCAATAATTGAAATTTCTATCCATTGCATTATAAGGTGTCTCATCGCATTATTATTGTACAGGTACTCTCACAATGATTCAACACACCTTTGAAGAACTTTACCATTCTTGTTGTGGGCTCTGTTGTGGTGAAGGATCAGGTAAGCTCTTTTTTGAGTAACAGAAATTGTTTTATTAATCAGTTAATCTTGACTAACATGCACGTATTGTACAACTTTTGATCTATATCGCTTCCTATATACTATAAAATACTTATTTGATTTAGTATACTTTTTAAATCACTTTGCAGTGAAATTCGTTCTCTGTATTTAACCTCATCCGTGCAGTGAAACACACTATACACATCAGAGGGGCAGTGATCACATGTTCCCGGAGCGGTGGGCAGCCCTAGCAACTGCGCCCGAGGTTAGGTACCTTGCTCAAGGGCACTTCAGTCGTGACCTGTCAGCTTTGTAAACTGACAATGAAGTTTGTATAACTATTGTTATGATTTTGACACAAAATAAAAAAGGATGAGTTGGCGGTGTCGGCTGGTGGTTAAAGCACTGATTGGAGACACTGAATTGTCCTGTAGGTACCTGTGATGGACCAGGGTGTTACCATGTGCCTTGTGCCCATTGAAGAGCTGGGATGGACTCCAGCACCCCTCCTCGAGCCTAATTAGGATAAGGGGTTAAAGAAAATGAGATGAGATGATTTATATCTGGACCAATTTTATTACACATTTGATTAAATCTGGATCAATGAAGCACTTTTGCACAAATGCATTTTCCATTTCAGCAAAAGATGGTTAAAATTGTCGACTATTCAATTAATTTATATAAAGATTATTTAGGTAGTCATTGCTTTACATGTGTCTTATTATTAGCAGCAATAAAAAAGAATATTGTTGTATGTAAATAAATGCAATAGTTTCTGCACTAAAGAAAAATCATGTGATTTTGTGTGATTTCGGTGTCTAATGAAGCCCTTTTGTTTTGCACAGATACCCTCTTTACTCGCATTTTTGAATTCTGCTCATTCCCCTTTTTGTGCTGTGGTACAAAATCAGGTAAGATTACCTGTGTACATGTTTGTTTATTTATCTCAGATTATAGAAAATTAGGAAAATGTACTAAAAAGATTAACTTCTGGTAGAAAGGTAAACCAGATTATTCTTCTGACAGTTTGGACCTGGTGCACCATACGCTACATAATATAAAATCTGTGATCTGTACCTGTCACAGTGAAACCACTTGACTAAACCACTGTACTACTGTATGACTTCGATCTGCTGTACCCGTCTATAAAATTCAGTAGTATCTGGTCACCTGAAGGACGGGGATTGGTTTTAAATCACTACCACCACTTGTGTACTTGACCAGCTCTGCCATGTGCACTTAGCATTAACCAGAGACTATCCATAGGACCACTCACAGGGTTCTGAAAAAGTATTTGGGATTAAAACATCATTAAATAACTTGCTTACAGTATTGACAGGCTAACATTCTCTTCAATTTCTTTCTAGGGGAAAGCCAACTTAGTGTTCCAGTGCAGGAAACATCACCAGCATCTTTTATTGAGAGTTCAGTCCAACCCTGTTTTTAAATGACGTCAGCGAATCAAGTGCACCTTTTTTTACCAAAGTGAGGATTTACATTTTTTTTAAAGAAACAGCATTTTGACGTTCCAGTAACATGAAATTTAAGAAACAATAAGAATTATTGTTTTATTTAAAACTTATTTAAAAACTTTAATTAATATACTAGTATATTACACTGCTGCACACCCAGACCACCTTGTCAAGGTTGGGGTGCTGTTTAAAGGTAATTTTCCCCCCAAATCATGGCTTGCATTCATAAATTGACAATTATGTTTAAAATGTGAGATGAAATGAAACTTTATATCTACTTTTGTACAGTTTTAATTATATTATAAAATGTTTTTTTGCTACTCTTAGCAATGCTTTACATGTTCGTATGTCATTATATATTTGTATATTTGTCTCAAATAAATTAAGCATGGCTATTTAAATCAGTGTCAT